>JAUUDY010624577.1:0-16942 GCA_032361765.1 Panulirus inflatus | reverse complement strand
TTCAAATGGGTAATTCATACCACCATTTACTGTTGCACACACACACTACTTCTGTTATAGGAATTCTTAATAGCTCACATAGTGAAGTGATTTGTGTCACTGACTGACTCACTTGCTGGTCTTACAGGGTTCAAATCCTGGACAGGCTATTTAGGCTCACAGCCAACCCAGCCGTACATTCTCCCCTACAGGAAACTAAATAAAGGGACTTCAACTTGTGACATTATGACTTGTAGCGCTTCAACTTGTGATATTTTGGACATGAAATATTTTAGAATTAGAGCAAGTTGTATCAACTTGCAGCAATCTTCTGAAAAGGATTTTTTTTTTATCTCTGTATTCCTAATGTTCAAAAGAATGTTTTCCATTAATTGTATATGTTTAAATGTGTTGAAGCATTTGCACACTTAACTTGCATAGTTTAATGATGCCATAGCAAAATACTACTCAATTCATATCCCACAAGCTAACAGAATAAGTTTAGTTGTGTTCACTGCTACCCTATTATGTACTGCATCCAAAGTAAGTGTAGGTATTTCAGTTATCAGGAAGGAATGTTAAAGAGACTTATAGGAGTGAAGGATGCAAGGCTATTGCCATTGAGGTTAAATTGGAGGTGCTTAGAAGGTTTGGTACTGTTCAGAAACTCATGGTTATTGCCAAATCTTTTGGTCTTACAGAGCTCAAAACAGTCATGGGAAGCCTAACTAAAAGCATTTAGCACCTACACAATGAAGCAAAGATCCTTCCAGTACAATCCCACCTTAGTTTACTTGGCACTCAGGTCTTCAAGAGCACTAGACCCTTCCCATCAAATTACCCATAACTAACCAACAACACCCAGATAGAAGTAAAAATCTTACCACTGCTGCAAATCATTCTTAAACACCAACCTACCAGACATGCACCCATCTGAAACTACACTCTTGAGACATATACAAATTACACTTTCATATTCATGCTTTGGACACCACTTATCCCAAGAACATTGCAGATACTGATTCAGCATATCTCAAGACCCTTGATGGCCATAATGCATCTGCCATAATAAGGACATTTAACACAAACATACTGCTAAGTTGCCTTACAATATCTCCATACAGATACACGCACATCAGTGCACTTTATGGTATATGGCCTTGTCCAGTAAGTGTAGCTGGCTTTCTAAGCACTTTGGGAGCCTCATACAAGGCACGTCTGGGATAGGTAGGTATATGTCATTTATGAGAAGAAATTTAATTCCACTTTGTTGTATGTTCTCCGGCTAAGCAGATTGAAGTGAATAAACTGGAGGGAATTCAGAAATGCTTTATGAGTAAAACTGAAGGAGAGGAACAAATTGCTTATCATGAAAGACAAAGAAAAGGAGAAAAATATGTGATTAATGCATAGCAATATGTAGAAGGAAGTAAAAAACTTTCTATCATGGAAATTTAAAAGTGAAAGACACACAGTAAATAAAGAACAAGAAGAGCACCAAACAAAAATATTGGAGGGACCAGCAAGAAAGATGGAGAAATCATTCACTCTTTTGCCCAGAGTAACATAATGTCTGCAGTGAATGAATATTGAAACTTTTAAGAAAAAACTAGTAAAATAGATATTACTTTGGTTTTTGCTCTTGAGAACTAGCTGCTTGTGTACTCACATCACTAGTTAGACCACACAATATTCGACAAGTTGCTGTGTCACATGATTATTGTGTGGCAATCAGCAATTTAGGGGTGGGCCATTTTGACAACTGCTTTCCTTGTATGTTGAATAATTGGAACTCTCTACCTTTTCATGTCTTTCTCTATAACTATGACCTGGCACATTTTAAAAGACGCGTTTTTCCCTTGTCTTTTGTTTTTCCGTTTCATTATTCTCTTCATATTTCAGTTAAGGCCCAGCCTTGATGTAGACTTTTACTCATGCTAGAGCCTTCAGCATAAGAAATGGGGGCTAAAACTGTTCGGGATGAACTCACGATGAACATATTTTCAAAGTGTGAGATAACATAGAGCATCAGTATTGTAAAACAAGCAGGGCTGTTTACTGGTCCTGCCTGTAGACACAACTTTTCATAGGTACTCACAGATACTTTATTGTTTTCAGGAATAATTTAGGTCTTCAGTTTTTTACTTTTGTATTATCTATCTCATTCAAAGCTTTAGAACTGTCATCCAAGTTGAGTGTTACTTTGACTTGGATACTTTTTTTTCAGCAATACATTCAAGAATTTGGCTGCGT
Organism: Panulirus inflatus; assembly: GCA_032361765.1. NCBI lineage: Eukaryota > Metazoa > Arthropoda > Malacostraca > Decapoda > Palinuridae > Panulirus > Panulirus inflatus. Next base: position 14,710 of record JAUUDY010624577.1, on the reverse strand, counting down.
GTGCTGTAGGTGAATGGAGTGTTGCAATCTGCTTGACCCCCATTAAGCCCTTCACTAATGGGTACTTTATTATTACTGACATAGATGTGACATACTCTAGACGTGGCAAACGGTGGGAATTGCAGTGCCACTCTTCATTCCGTTCCCTTGTTTGTGAAGAACCTTTGGGCTGTCTTATAGCTCTTCACCAGCCAGGTAAATGTATAAGGGTTACCAAAACCAATGTTTTACGTATTGATTTGTTCCTAGGTTTTCAGTTAGTGTAATCTGTAGCTTCTGCCACAATGGAAAAAATCCATTGTGAAATAGTGAATCTTGTAACTTACATATTTTGATTTGAAGAATCTGTTGGGAAATACTCAGAAAGAGAAGAATTTGTTTATGGTTGGTATGGATGAGAAGAGAGTTTATGATAAGGTTGATAGAGAGGCTTTGTAAAAGGTGTTATGAACATGTGGTGTGGTTGGATAGTTCCTAAAACATTAATGAATTTTTATCAGGAGAGTAAGACATAGATGTAAATAGAAAGAGAAGGGGTTGAGAGGTTCCAGGTGAATTTGGGTCTTTGGCAAGATTGACTGATATCACCATGGCTGTTTAATCTGTTTTTTGGATGAGATGTTGAGGGAAATAAATGTGGGTTTTGGAGAGAGAGGAATGGGTCTGCACTCTCTTGGGGATGGAGGTACCAGAGAGGTGAGTTGTTTGATTTTTGCATATGATACAGCAAGTTACGGAAGTGTTTTTGTTTATAGTCTGGAAAGAGCTTACAATAACTCATTGTATACAGTGCTTTTTTATGTCACTTTATTTCTTCATTGACCATATTGATGTATATCCCAAGGAAGTTGGCTAAATAGAATGTAAGAAGTTTTGTATCCTCTGCTCACCAAAGTTAGAAAAGCCTCTCATTGTGAATCTTTTATACAGATCCAGTGGGTATTGTGTTGTACACATCAAGTAACAAACTTTATATGTATGATGCCATAGAAGACATCATCCTTCACCAATTTCACTGGCAGGTACCAGCACCTTCTTGGGCTGTAATTAATGAGGTATGTTGTAATTGGCTTTTATTCAGTTTTTAAAAGAAAAAAAAAGCCATCCTGATGACTTTAGGATTGCTAATGAGTCCTGTGTACTCACTGTTTCTGTTTTTTCTTTCTTACTTTTCAGCTTTATTTTACATTTTTTTCCTTCTGAATGTGTCAGAATATAGAGTGGAAGATGTGAGGTGTTTGGGATAAGGTTGTATATGCAGAGTGAGTCATGGCAAATGGTTAAGTGAAATCCTTGCATAGTGTGGCAAAGCAGCAAGAGTAGATGAGATTGCAGTTGAATATCTCAAGAAAAGGTGAGAGTATTGTTGACTTTCTAATCAGGCTTTTCATTGTATGGATGGTCTAAGATAGGGTGCCTGAGGATTAAGAGAATGCGTATATAGTGTTCTTCCAGAAAGATAAGGAGGATGAAAGTGATTGCTCAAATTGCAGAGGTATAGATATGTTGATTATACTTGGCAAAGTATGTGGGTGAGTGGTGATAGAGAGGGTGGTGACATGCACATAGCGTCAGATTGTGGAGGAGTAATGCAGCTTCAAGAGTGGTAGAAGATGTTTGGATCAGGTTTTCTCTCTGAAACTTTTTGGAGATATTATCTTTTGTTAAGTTCCTGGGGATGTTATGTATTGTGAGGAGAGGTGATCATGTTAGATATGACTGTAAGAGTAAGGTGTAGTAGAAAATATAGTTTGATATAGAGAGCAGACCAGGGTGTGCTGAAATTGTCTGACATAGAGAGAGAATGAGTGAGGAAAGATTGATAGAAATTATCTGCATACTAGAAGTGTCATAGGTGTCATATCCTGAACTTTTGGGAGGGTGAGAGCCGTGCATGGCATTAAGCCAGTTGGAACAACGTGCTGTGTGAAAGAGGGAAATGTACAGTCATTGGGCTGAACTAGTCAGGGTCAACAACATATTTGGTGTGGGGGACTTGGCTGTGACTGGTGGGGGTCTAGTTTCTGTGACTACACACGATAGGTGCAAATGAATCCCTTGTTTCATCTGTTCCCAGCAATGCTTCATTGAAGCAGAAAGCATTGAGCAAGTATAAGAAAAAATTATTGATGTTTGTGTTTGTTGTTTATGTTTATAATGTCCTCAATTTAGTTCCAGGTCATGAGGCTTTGCAATAAACTGAATGATGAGCCAATATATATTAATTTTATTGGGCTGACTTGTATACACTTAAACTTCATTTTGAAACTTTAAACTCAGAAAATGTTTTCATTGTACTAGTGCATATGTACCTTATCTCCAGCCACCTGTATTCAGTAAGTTTTTTTATTATTTGTATCATGTGCCCTTTTACCCACTGTCAATGGAGAATGGTAATGTCAAAGGGTGGTCATTTCATCATTTCATGAGTTCTTATTGAATATCATTCCTTTTACATCTGGGCAATTGCTACCCTGATGTAATAGGAGCCAGTGTAATGGATGTAATTTCTTATGACTAGTTTTTAGGGACTGTTGTATGTTAAATAAATTAATCATTAAGCAAGAGACATGGGTTGGAACCAGACTTCGGGCAGTTATAGTGGAATACCATTTGCATTAATGTTTATAGGTTTGTTCATTATATCAGGTTATCAGACTGGTAAACCTTCTCAACATGAATTGTGCCTCCCTTCAAAAATGGATGATGGATTGAAGGATGTCAAGAGGCATTTGCTACATAAAAAAAGGGAGGGTCTACTATTTGGACTAGGATACATTATTAAGATATTTGAAGCTGGTGGTACTACTTGGTGCCCTTGAAAAGGGTAGAATGAGAAAATGAAAAGAAGTTATAATATCTGTTCATTATGAGCAAATACCCATAAAGTTATGGAAGTGGCTGCAAGATGACTTCATTCATTGCACTTATGTTGACGTACCTGGCATTCAAAAATTTATTCACAGCAATGGAGAAAAAATGCTGTTATGATATCATTGTACCCAGATGGAAATACTTGAAGATAGACCTCTTTTTCCTTCATTTTGATTCTTTAATCTTTTAGATCTGCCCAGTTTATACCTAAACTGTAATTGATTATCCATTTGTGTGTGTTCAAAATCTTATACAACTTGCTTTACTAGTATATGACATACCTGTGGAATACATGAGGTATTTTCACTCGTATTGGTTTAGTTTATGATGCTTGAAGACATTCATACAAATAGAAAGAAAACATGCCTCTAACTATTGTTGATAAGCTAGTCATTGATTGGGCTTTTATAGCCCCGTACATTCTTTGTGTGCAAAATCTTTATCAAGGGCTTTTTTTTTATAGTAAAACTTTTTCACATTTAACAATTTAGGACTTGGTGTTTTTCCTGAGTGAGGACACCTCCAGTGGGCAGACATGCTTATCAGCTTTAAACCCCATGAATGGCTTACGAGAAACCTTCTTCACTACAGTATTTCAGGATAACAGAGGGTAGGTAAAAATAAAGATGTTTGTATAAATTGTAATCAGACTTTAGCTTGATGTTGAAGATGAAGCTAGAATTTTTTATTTGCATGGTGGACTAGATCAGAAGCATGAATGAAAGTCATGAAAAATTTATATGAATTTTAAAAGCTTCATCTCTTTGAATATCTACAGTTGTTTTTCTTTCTTATTTTTTCCAAGAAATGACTGACAACAAATTATTCACTAGCACAATCTGTTATAAAGACAATATTCTTTAATAACAGATTTCAGAGACAGTCTTAGTTTTATATTTAAAGAGGATAGGAGATTACTGTTTGATATTGGTATGCTTGTTGAAAAACTGACATTGTGGTTGAGTTTAGGTATTTAGGAGTAAAGTTCTATAGGATGGTAGTCAAAAAGCTGAAGTTAAAAGTAGTTTTGATAGGGAAGAGTGTTCAAAATATTTGCAAGAAAAATAAGCACTTGCCCCAGTTCTAGACTTGTTGATGTGGAACCCCTTTTTATGAAGGTCAGGATTGGTGAAAATATAGTGGTGGATGGGGATAACTTGGACAGTGTAGGTGGATTTAGGGGCATAGATTAAGAATGAACATGTAGGAAAGATATGACTTAAGAAGTTTTTAGAAAGGTGCATTAATGAAAGTAGGATGGTATGGTCATTTAGAGCTTATGGTAAATAACAGATTGGTCAGGAAGATATATACTGTGAAAGCTACATAGAGGAGATAGAATGGAAAACTTAATATGGGTTATGAATATTTTAGGTGAGGATGCCAAGAGAATGATTTGGGATAGGTTGCAACAGAAGCGTGATGTGTGTAGAGAGTTGATGTGAATGGAGAAGTTGATCTCACTTGTAATTAAACTTAGAAAGCAGAGTTAAAAAGGAACAAGTACTTTTGATAGTCTTGAAATTTATGTTTCATTTATATACAATGAATAGTAGCAGTCAGTAATATTTACCACGTGATCTTTCCTTTTGGGGTGATGAGTAAGCTGTAGGATATTATGTTGAATCTGTCCTGTTATCCCAAAGAAAGTAGCGTTATTTTAACTTTTCTTTAAACCATTCTCTAAGGTTTCTACTAAATATACTCATGGAATGTGGAGGAGCGAGGTCATATGGTTGTGGTTCAGTGTATTGGTTACCTTTTTCTTAGACTTTTTATTTTTCACATCTTTGTCTTACATATAGGAGTAATTTCATAGTCTTTCATTTTCATTCAGTCTTTTTTCTGATTTTCAGGCTTTGTGATGGCAACTCTGAAGAATCATCGAAAGAATGTTGTACAAGGAAACTAACGTGTGTGTCCTTAAATCAGGAGAAGCTTGTGGTTGCATTTGATACTGGAGCTGTGATACATATATCCATGGATGCCTTCACAGATAAAAATCTATCGTAACAAGCAAATAGGTTATTTTGTTTTTTATTATAAAATTTTGGGTTGATATAGTTACAGTGTCCTCAAAAAACATTGTTCCACCCCCATATATTTTCAAAGGTGATACATGGCTGAGGTTAATTTTGGATACAAGCATTTAATGCTTTGAGGAGGAAATCATCATACATCTGGTTGCTGAGACTAGAGTTTCTAACAGTGTAAGCATCAGTAATATGCCTCAATGTGCCTCAGGTTATCATGAGGGAGGGATGTTATTTCTTCACTCTTCGAAACTGCCACTTCATATTAGGAATTTAGCTTCTTGGCTCTCTGTGTCTTCCATCTGTGCTTCAGTATGGTTAGCTTTTGTCTTTCTAAGGAGGAGAAAGGCTGAATTCTCACCTGAAAACAAGAAATTGTGGGTACACATGAGATTTATAGCTGAACTTGACACTGTGAATGCACGATCAGGTGGCTGCCTTGCAACACCTCATCAGTGCCTTGCCTCATTCAGGAGCTCAAGACCCTATGAACCCAAAACATGGCTGTAAACTACTTTAGGAACCTTACCAGTTCCATGTTCAGACATCTGCAGATGGTAATCAAGGCCAAAGGAAAGATAACAAAGTAATAAGATGTAAGTGTGACATCACCTTTGAGAGCGTATGGGAAGGTGGATCAGGTGTTTTGTGGACACCGTAACTGAGCAGGTTGCATTAGGAACTGATTATGTAGTTGTGTTGCTGGTATTGTATTATAAGGTGTTAATAGTAGATCTTAGATACCTGATGGTGAAAGTATTTAGATCTTGTAACAGATGTGGTAGATTTACTTGCATATCAAGTGAACCAAATGTGATAGTTATATTTGATTAGTTTATTTTTTATATATATTATTGCTCAGAAATACTGAAATTATTATGGCACAAAACACTGTGAAGGATAGATTGTAAATATTATTGTTAAAGACTGAAATGATAAAAAGATCAGGTTTTATTCAAAAAGAGAAGGACGATATTGCAGGTTAGACCTCACTTGTAACTTTTACCTTTTGAAACTCCTTTATTTCAGAAGCACAAGATAGTACCACTCAGTAAGAACATCTAGAGTATAGTTGATTCAGTTAAGAAAACCATCAGATCATCGTAAACTTACCAAATAAATGACATTGCAAGCATGATATTCAGTAATTCAAATCTTTCTCCTTTCTCTTAGTGATATATTGTTACTTAAGAAGTATAATGTTGATGAGAATGAAATCTTATATTTGTTTCATTTATTATAGATTAGCTGTGCATTACTGGTAGCCAGTTTGTATGTCACAGCCACAAGTACCTGTAGTTTCTAGAATTATTTTTCATCATAATCAACTTGGTCATAAACAAGTTGTCCATACTGTAGCATGTCTTGTCTTGTCTTCATCTGTAGTTCTTGATATGTCTTCCATGAATGCAAATTATGCTGATGTATTTGTAAAGAAAGTATTTTCATTACTTATTAATATGTATTCATATCATTGTTTATTTTTTTATTTGCATTTTCAAAGTTTTATAGTCCATACATATGATATATTTTGCCTTTGGTTTTACCTGTAAAGATTTTCTTTATAAACTATAATAATAAGCAATTCACATTTTTTGCTAGTTGTATACTCAATCCAAAAGGCTCGGTGGGGTTGGTGCATTGTTATCGCATATGTTGCACTGTCAGTGTTCACCTCAAAGTCCCTAGACTAGCTAATTCTTCAGCTCCTTACAAAAGCCAAAGATGGCATGAGTTGTATTTTTCTGCTGAACAAGAAACCATGTAGAGACGCTTCTGAGCCATCATATAGATGCTGTGAAATGGGAAGTTGGACTGCTCACTGGTGTTTTCATCACAGATGACTAGTCACTGGACACTCATCAGGCATAGGTGAAACATCTGAATTCTCCAGCCCACACATCAACAAAGCACACCAGTCCCCCCCCCCAAGGCAATAGCTTGCTCTCCTGTAGGTAATGAACCAACTGAGTCTTCAGTTAGGAATATCAGTCCCAGAAGTGAATTTCTTAGCAATGTCATGCATACTGATGTTCTTAAGTGTAAGAACTGCCTGTTAGTGTGATATCAAAAGAGAATAGAGGTCATTTTTTTTAAGCTCTGTCCAAGTGATCATGATTATATCTTGTTATTCTCTGGCTGTCAAATTTTCAAATGAAAAGTTTTCATTTTATGTTCTGATCGTCAAATTTTCAAATGAAAAGCTTCAAAAGAGCCAAAAAAGAAACTGAATATGACATTCTTGACATAACTTTTAAGTTTCACCATCACACTCAGTTTTACAAACTTGCAGACTTTAGAAGTTAGGCCTCAAAGTCTCACTTACTGGTCAAGCTTGAGTCACTTTGTGTTACATCAAGTGTTTAGCTTTTGTTCACTTAACGAGGATAATGAAGCTAATTTTTAAAGAAATTATCATGTTGCTGAAAGGTTGCTAATGGTCACTTTAGCAATGAAACTGTAACAGTAAGCAGTAAGCATTATTTACTTTTATGTAGTCAAGTGGAAATCAATCAACGACCTTAAGTATTATCCCAGCCTAATGGCCTTGAAGAATCATCTGATAATCAATTAATTTAAGCATTCAGCCCAAATCTTGTACATGATATTGGGGTTATATGAATGTCCTTAAAGATAACCAAGATATGTGCCATTACATACCAGTCTCAGAACTGGGTGTGAAGGAGTTGTTATCCAACATGACAGTGAGTACAGTTTTGGTTTTAAGATCTTGTTACTTCTATCTATCTATCTGTATATCTCTGACACCCATCCCCTTTGGGAACTCCCTAAAGGGATGGCCAAAGCAAAAGAGTCTCCATAACTGATGAACTTCATTGCCACTTCGTAGCCTTTAGTCCTTGCCCTCAACAGGCCACTAGGATGGGGCAACTCTAATGAGATGTTTTCAGAGGCTTATGATCTTGTTACTTCTTGATTTTGTGATTTTATGGCACAGATATTGAGATACCTAAACAAGGGAAAAAAGTAAATTTTCTTAATTTTCAGTTCACCCTTTTTAATTAGATCTCTATATCTTTTTGGTAATTCACTCTACGCAAAACACACTGAAAACCGCACAAAACAGAGCACTTGGTACTTGCTGCTTAGCATCTACAAACATGCAACACCTAGAGAACAAAACCAAAATTCTTTCAGTACAATCCCACGTCAAGATGCTTAGCACCCAATTCTTTGTAATACTAAGCTCCTCCCATCAAAACCACTCCATAACCAAAAAGCTCACCTCTGTCTCAAATTTTATAAACAAATACTCAGACCCCATCATCCCCAACAAACACAACACTGACAAAGCATTTTCATACTTTAATGCAAGAGTTCCACACTCAGGTCACAACCCTAAATGAGTATGCCAAGCAACCAAGTTGGGGTTATGAAACCTTCAAGTCTTTTCTGAGACTATCAAAACATATCTGTTGTAATGCTTAAGTTGGAAGCTCTTCAGTCTCAGTGTATAATTTGAAAGCATTATTAAGCTTGATTTATTTTTTGCTCTGCTATTTTCAGTAGCTCTATTACTCTTTGTTACTCTAATATTATGTTTTTGTTAGATATATAATCACAGCCTGTCTTGTTTCTGGGTGCGATTGCAATAACCTTCAAAAAGGTCATAGAAAAAAAAAGGTTGGGAACCACTGCTTTTATCCCTCATCAAGCACTAAACAACCACTTCCCAAACCCAGTTTTGTCCTGCACTTCTCCAGTCAGGAGCACGTGTGAAAAGTGCAAAGCTGCCGAGTCAACGTGGAGCTCCTATAGGAGGAAGTGGGTGTGGCCCATATCGCGGTTCCTGGAGTGTGCAGCGACTGCCGAAGAGTACTTGGGTTGCCGGCGGCTCCTGAGGGGGCGCTAAGGATGCAGAAATGCCGCGGGTGTGGCCGTAGGTCCCTTGTTACAGCTGCTGCTTGTGACGGGCGGAGGCGATGTCCCACACGAGTCCTGCCGAAGGTGGACGTAGATGGGGCACCACAATGAAACTTGCTAAGAAGAAGCGCCAGGAGTCCCTCAGGAACATTGGTTGACAGAGACAACGAAGGGCAGCTTGAGTCTGGAGTCACATCACCACGATTTCAGGTACCGAATTGGTACACTTGTTGTCTGTTGGTGAAGGAACTGCCTTGCTGCGGTTATGAACGGGTATTCAAGAAGCGGCGAGGACACCTCTGGGAGGAGTACCTATTCCCAAAGAGAATCGGAGACGTTGAAGTCAAATCTCGCAAGCCTCTGACCTTCTCCAAGCTGGTGGACTTAGGTGAAGTCCGTAAGAGCGGCGCTTCTTATGGAGAGCGTCTGGTCATCTATACTTCCAGTGGCAGCTTTCGATCTGCTACCGCCCACATCGAGTGTGGGTGTGAGGGATTACTACTGCAGGTGCAGATGTGTAGGAGGCGCCATCAAACACATTCTTCGAGGATTGTTAGGTCAGGTGGGTCACGGGCTGTCCTCTGTTACTAGCGACGTCATTAAGTCGACCATGGGTAACCACATGGGATCCTGACTCTTTTCATTTCCTGATTCTGTGTCTGGAGGAGAACATTTTCTCTGTGCTTTTAGAATTCTGATCCGTTGCATATCTAATACTGTCTGCCAGACTCTCTGTCGAGAGGTGAGTGTTGGAGTGTCGAGAGGTGAGTGTTGGAGTTCTCTCATACGAAACTGTTTCGTCCATACGCTTCACTCTATAACTTCAGACACCATTTCCTCAAGGAGTCGAGATAAGTTAGGATATCGGGTTGTGGGATGGACATCTTCCCCACATAGGTGGGTATATACAGTCTGCATTGCCTTCTCCAGTGGCTACCTATCCCATTCAGTGTCCCTTTGCCTCATGTTTCAGCGCAAACCCCGCACTTCACCCTTTCTGTGCACATGAGTCTCGCCTCCTTAGATCTCGTGACACCCGTAGCACCTTACTGGGCTGTGGAGCATACACTCGGTGTTTCAGATATCCTCAATGTTTTGCCTTCCTTCGCTCTCTATCTTTCCTATCCAGTGAAGAATCACCTCGCTCGCTGCTGCGCATGTTTCCTCCTCTCTACACAACATTCCTCTGTGGCCACAGCACCAGAGGGATGATCTGTACATATGTAGGATCTAACTAAATCGTTCTCTTGACCTATTCGTCGTTGTTTAGATTTTCTAAATTGAGTTCGCGTCCCCCTCCCCCTCCTTCTTCGGAACATCGTGCGCTCCCTGCTCGTGACCAGTTAGAAATGGCTTGCCGCTTGAGGGTTATAACGTGCAGAAAAGTTTACTTCATTACAGTTCTGGGGAATGAGCCTCGAGAAGTGTTGCAGTTGCTAACTTGCCCAGTTCTTCCGGGTGAGTGAAAGACTTTGCCGCCTTGGAAGCCGGCTCCCAGATCGAGCTCTTGGTGGGGTATAGCCAGTCGTTCACCTCTTTGTGCTCCCTGGAAGGACACTTCCGCTCTTGCTCGTTCGACACCAGAGGTAAACAATTGCCAGCCAGGGTCGTGGCTGCCGTGTCTTTTCAGACACTAGTTGTATGATCGTCCAGTGATGACAGCACACACCGCGTCTCTGTATATTTCTTTCCCGCAGCATCACTATCGTCTACATGAGAATGTCTTGCAGCCAGACACTTCTGTATCACAACGCAACCCTAATTAGAGAACTCACGACCCATGGCCACGGAAAGAAGTGTGTATGATCACCTATAAGGATCAATTGTCTTTATCATATTGTCAGTTATCTTCAGATGCGGGGGAACTGGTGTTGCTGAGTGAGTGAATTATCATATCTCAGCCTCGGGTTTCACCATCAGCCGAACCTTCTGCTATGACTTGAGTCCCAATCTCGTATGAACGTCTTTACTGAAGCTGGTGTGGGTATCGTCTCTCTCATCACCACATAGTCACATATACGAACTCATGACGTCGAAACGAAACATATATGGACAACCACAAACAAATGTATATATTTATTTTTTGTCTTTTTCGAATATATTTCGGGCTTGATTGTTAGCAGCTACGTCTGGGAATACACTTTTCCAGTCACGCCGTAAGATGCAAATAACCTGAATGCCAAACATGACTACAATATATATGTATATTTATTTCCCACCACAATTGTGTTTTTTCCAAGTTGAATAATTTATGAAAGTTTTTTTTTATTTCCATTTTCTTTTACGTAATTCCACGCAGTGGAAAAATATGGATGAAGTCCCGTTTTTCTGTAATGGTATGTTCGATTCGTTCATGCGTCTCTGGACCTTTGATGTGCTGTATCTGATGCTGGAATATTTACGTCCTGAACCCGATGGTCACATTGTAGATGCTGGACTTGTTCATAATAGGAACATCACTAAACACATAATGATGAGGAAAATATATATATACCTCCTGGAGGATAAAGGATTTGATAACAAATCTCTCATTTATACATCTCTTCACCTCTACTATATATAGATGTTCTCCCTCTGTTTCCTCAAATTTCCCAATACTCTGTCTCTCACTGTCTCATCTCCAGGGCTTTATCGAGTTTTGTTCTTCGTTATCGTATTTTCTTACGTTTTCTTTGCTTTCATGGGTCTAGTCTTACGATAGATTGGATGTACGTGAAAAAAAAAGATTGCTGGAGGTTGCCCAACGACAAGAGCAGCTCTTGTTAATCGCTCTCCTCCACAATACTCCACTGAAGATGTAACCCACATATCGTTTTCCAATGCACCTCCATTTTCTATCGCTGGAGGGGAGACTCGCCCAGCACGGCCGCGCCGAGGAACCGTTCACTCCACTCCGTCACTTCCTGGTCTTCCCTGCCGGAACATCGAAGTCTGGCGAGATAAGCGAGGGTTATTTCCTCGGGCCAGCGCTGCAAGGTAGTGCTCTATCAAGTCCAGGGTGGGCCACATCCTGACCCAACCCACCGGACCAGTCTAGGGTGGGCCACATCCTGACCCAACCCACTGCCTCAGGTCATTAGTGTGTGGTGGGTGGCTGGCAGGTCATGTCCTGTTTCTACCCATACGTCCTCCCTACCGACCGTAACATGGTACCTCTATGAAGAACACGTCTACCCCAACTTCCTTCGCCACTCTTACATATAATCCCTTTCTCTCCCTCATTCTCCTTTCTTTCTTTTTAAACCTTTTTAGCATTTCTAAGATCTGCTCTCGATGAGGACTCTACCCCAGACCTGCATAAGACAACCAAACACCCTGACAGAGAAAAGATGTAAAAATCCTGAACGATTTTCGAATCCAACTGGCTTGGATGAGAGCAAGTTTAGGAATGAAGTCCTGCTGCTCCTTCTGTATACCTCAGCAGGTTTGTGGTGGTAACTGCCTGGGGTGGAGGAGCCTTGGGCAACCTCAAGGCTGTTATCACAACCCTCCTCTTAACTGGTCCCCTGACTGTTCTGACAGTAACTGGTTGTTACAGTGGTGGAATACAGCATCCGAGCCCAGGACACTGGTACCTACCACTCGTCACCTTACAGTGTTGACCTTGACTTTCATCAGTGGTGGTGGGCGCCTTGCCGTCCTCCACTGGTGTCATCTTAGTGGCGATATCATCTTACAGCAGCGCAGACGGTCAACCAGGCATTACCGTATGTTCCAAGTGAGTTGTGCTTCTTCCTTTGTCTCTATCTTCTGTAGCAAGCAGCAGCAGTCGAGCTGCCAGCCACACGCGCGTGCAACGCCCGTACACACGACCATCATGGGACAAAGGCGATCGACACACACACACACACACACACACAACAGAGTGCGTTCTGTATTGGCAATAAACATACAGTTTCTGGGGAACGTAAGACCAAGACAACAACTTCATCTGACACCGGAGCTGATGACGTCCCACACTGACACCCGAGAGGGTCACGCAGGATCGAAACCCCAGACACGTTGTACACAGGGAAAAGATACTTTAAATCTATCTCTCAGATACGTATGTCCTTTACCCTAAGACAGTTACCGAGGCGCCTCTCGATCCTCAAAGCTTGGTCATGGGACCAAAATGCGACGTCGCGTCGAGTTGGCCCTCTGTTCAATCTGGCTGTTGCAGCCAGGCAGGATTGGTTAGTCCAGGGAAACACAAGAGGGGACGTTAAGTTTGGTACTGAGGAGAGTAGCGGGTGATGCACGTCCATACTGCCCTACCATGTTGGTGGATACACGACACCTCCGCTACCCAAGCCACACCACCGCCAGATGACGCCTCTTGGCTTATTACACGCATGTTCTTTTCCTGGGTATAAAAGATGACTAGACTGTGTGGTAGACGTTGTAGCAGTAAACGCAGCAGTGGTAGTAGTAGCAGTAGTGGTAGTGGTGGTGAAGGAAAAACTATACACAACGGAGGCTACAAGTCATGCAATCCCCATCTCCTCGCCCGCTGATACACCTGATACGAGAGAGGGAGGTATCGCTCACTGCGTCTGTACCCACACACACACACAACACGCCCCTGCCAAAGCCAAAGGTACTTGTTTATCGGCCAGCCCTGAGAAGAGGAGGAACACCTTGGACTATCTGTAGGCCGACTGCCCACACTGTGTGTGTGTGTGTGTGTGTGTGTGTGTGTGTGGGTGTGTGACTTGCTTCTGTGAATGTGTCAGTGTAATTTCCAGTTTGTGATTATGTGTACCTATGATCAGGAAGTTATACACTCCTGCAGATTTATATTTTCATTGTCCTGTTCTCTGTACATGTTCATCACGTCGTGTTCAGCTTGTTCCTCAAGCCCAGAGGTACGGTTGGTGAGCATGTGTCGGGGCGTTCCTCCATCCTGTTGATTACCTTACCCAGCTGCTGTTCTGGGCCGCGTCAGAATCCAGACAACAGATGTGGGTTAACATCCTCTTTGCCCCTGGGGAGTCTATAGACGGGTAGGGCGTCTCTTTGTAAGGCAGGCAGGACGGAGGAAAAGAGTGGGACATATTACCAGGGTGTATCAACGTCCTTTAGAGGCGTATGACAACAGCTCAAGGTATGGGAGACTTATGGTGCTAGTACTAGGATATCGTGGAGGATATCAGTAAGATAGCCACTCAGTTGTCTGTAGGACAGGCCAACGTGGGCCCTGAGAGTGTGTGTGTGTGTGTGTGTGTGTGTGTGTGTGTACAAACATACACGGGTTAAGGCATGGTACATGTATACAAGGTTGGGAGACGGGCCAACACGGGTGTAAAACTCCGTGTCCGTAACCCACAAACAGTAATCAAACAGTAATCAAGCAGTAATCAAACAGTAATCACAAACAGCAACGCCATCATCCACGCTGGGGAGATACTTACTGAAAAAATCCTTCTTGGAGAGATTCTTCGCACACAGAACTGGAAAGAGAGAGAGAGACATGGCGTTAGTTGTGGACCAGATCTGGGCGACCGACCCCATGCCAGCAGGACGACACTACGACCCTTGAGTATGATGGGCCAGCCACGTTATCATACCTAAGGGTCGTGCCATCCAGCTCGAGGGTCGTACCATCGCGCATCAAGGACTGTATCAACGACCTCAGTGAGGGGGTTTTGTACCACATCTCTACACTCAGGAAGACCTCGAAAGCTACCAGAGTCCTGAGCGGGTACTTCGACCAGAGTCCTGGACGGGTACTTCGACCAGAGTCCTGGGCGGGTACTTCGACCAGAGTCCTGGACGGGTACTTCGACCAGAGTCCTGGGCGGGTACTTCGACCAGGGTCCTGGGCGGGTACTTCGACCAGACCTAACATTGTCTATATACGTAACATCATCATCATCAACCTGGCCATAAGAACATCACCATCTGTTTGGTCCTATTACAAACAAACACTTCCTTCA
>JAUUDY010624468.1:0-11754 GCA_032361765.1 Panulirus inflatus | reverse complement strand
CGTTTCCGCGCACGACGCTGGAAAACCGAAATTTTTCACATCGATTACATAGGATCTAACCCCACTCCCTCTTCCCCCAGCATCTTCCTTAATTTTGAAGATTTCACAGGAAAACGTGACCTCAAGCGCTTAAACCACGGGCGTTGGCTGGCTAAGGGGACCTGACTCTCACACGGTTGCATTGATCACAAAACCGCCAGGTCACACATAGTGTGTATGATATATCTGACGTTGGCATTACAGTGTTTTAAGCTGTTATCCTAAATTTACGAACGTGTTCTTCTTGCTTAAGGGGTAATTATAAGGATGCATGAGGACTTGTGGCTGATGAAAGGGAACTGAAATTCATGTGGTGGAATGAGTGTGGTGGTATCACATTGTGTCCCCTGCCTTCAGACACAACAATTATGGATGTCATGAGTTTCTCTCTCCTTACGTGCTATTTGTAAATCGTCCAGTTCTATGCCATGGCTTCATTATCATACATGTCTCCATTGCTTTTCAGCAATTATCTTTGATAATTTTTCTGTGCTGCATCGTTCAGTATTGACATTTTTCTAAAAACCAAGTTCCATCTTCGTCAATATCATTCTTTTGATCCGTTTTCGTCGCTATTGTTATTTTGATCCGTTTTCGTCAGGATTGTTCTTTTGATCCGTTTTTGTCATTATTGTTCATTTGATCCGTTTTCGTCGCTATTGTTATTTTGATCCGTTTTCGTCATTATTGTTCTTTTGATCCGTTTTCGTCATTATTGTTCTTTTGATCCGTTTTCGTCAGGGTTGTTCTTTTGATCCGTTTTCGTCATTATTGTTCTTTTGATCCATTTTTGTCATTATTGTTCTTTTGATCCGTTTTCGTCACAATTGTTCTTTTGATCCGTGTTTAGCTTTCTTAAGTAGTAAAGCAAAATCATCCGTTTCTTCAATGACTTTTAAGCAAATTTACTCTTTCTTACTGTCTTTGTGCAAATTATTCATCGCCCTTCATTCTTGTTACAGCTTTCTGGTATTTTGTCAGATTGATAGTCGACAAAGTTTCCTCTTCATATATTTTAAATACTTTCATTTCTACTTCTCAGCCCATAGAAATCAGGGAAGTTATACGTCTGTACGACTGTTTTTTTAATGGTTATCCATACACACTAATGTATTTTGTTGTATTATTCGATAATCCTGCCTCAACAGAGTCTCCTACGTCTAAATACTGTTTATTTACAATGTGATCATGGGACGCAGTAGCTTGCAGAGTGTTGCGTGGTCTAGCTAGTGGTGGTGGGGGCTCACAAGCAGCCAACTCTCGGGAGTACAAACGAAATTTTTCCCTCCACACTTATATTTCCGTAGTCTCTCTCCATCTCCTTTATTCCTTAACGGTCTCTCCTCGCCAACTTTACTTACCAATACACTCACTCATCAATATTCCCTCTCCATCTATAGTTTCTACTGGTGTTTCCACCCTCGTCACCCCAACTCTATATTCACTGGTAATCTCTCTCTCTCTCTCTCCACTCATCCTTGTGTAATCACAAAGAAAGAACAAGAAGTTGATACATACAAAAGGGAAGACATTAGTACCAGCCCAGCAAGGAAATCTTGCCGAACCACCTCAGAATATAAAGCAGTATTACCAGATAAAGAAGCAAGAGTAATTACAACCTATAACACGAAAGGTAGCACCATGACGAACAACCTACTGTGTTAACATCAAGTGTTGCAGTAAGAGCAGAATTAGCAACAGCCTAATACGGAGGTTATAAAATGCTGTATCACTGAACTTAGTGCCGTATACTATTCTGTCTAGTATCTCTCCTAACATGAAACTGAATTATTGTTATTGCTAGGTAAAATTAAGCTTAGGAACAAAGTTATTACGGAAGGAGCGAAGGCTCGTCGCATGGTTTGCCTCACACTCGCTTTGTCGATCACGAAGTTGGGTGTGTAATAACCCGTTGTTCCTTACTCGCCCTCGTCCATTAAAATCCTCGTGAAGACCACCTGAACGAATGTGGTGCATGATATAGTATAAACCCATAGACTACTGGAGTCTTATGTTCCCCGTCTTACTCTCATCATATATACAAGTATCTCTCGTGCAACCTGCGCTACCGCATCCCTTATTAGCCTCCGGTCTAAAGTTCCCATGTCCGGCAGGATCGGTACCAGTACAGCTCAGCAGGACCCTCCTATACCTATACCTCCTATACCACCCGGAGTCAGGTGAGTGTGGATGGCGTGAGTGCGGGTGTTGCTGCTCTTGCCGGGAGAGAGGTAATCACAGTTGTGGTTTGGGGGATAACCAGAGGAAGGGCGTGTGCTCCCCAGCGGCTCTGATCACACGTCCCCACAGTCATAATCCAGATCCCAGGTTGACGGAGAAAGTGGGTCGCGGATGTTGGAGAGGGAGAGGGATGCCGAGAGGCAGAATAAATGGTCGAGAAAATGAGAGGATGTAGTAAAGAATGAAGTCACATTTTCTGGTAAGAAGCAGGGGGTGTGAGGAGGGGATTGTAGAAGTGTCACTGAAATACTGAGGTAACGCTAGTAAGGAGAGGTAATAAAGGAAGCGCTGATGGGGTGGTGGTGAGAGTGGGATGATGGCCGTGTGAGGGAGGTGAGGTGGAATGGTGAGGGAGAGGTGATGGTCGTGCTGACAGAGGAATAGTGGTGCGGTAAGGGATGGTTTACGTAATGGGAAAGGTAGTGGTGATGGTAGGATGATGTCTGTGAGGGATGTATGGTGGTGGTAGTAGTAAGGGAAGAATAGCACTGTTAGTAATCGGATGAGGAAAGGGGAGTATTGGTAAAGGTGGTGACGGAATGGTAATGGAAAAGGGTAGTTATGGTATCACTGGAAGTCTTAGTGAGAGAAGGATAGTGTCGGTGGAGGCGTTGACGGAATGGTAATAGTGGTGATGGTGGTAAGAGTGGTGGTATGGTAGCACTGGCGGTGGCGAAAGAAATAGTAGTATCGGTCGTGGTGGAGGTAAGGGAACGGGAGAAGTAATTTTTGGGGTAAGAGAACGGAGGGGTGAGGGAATGGTTGTGATGATGATGGTTGTAGGGAGGTGATCGTGGTGGCGGTGGTGAGGGAAGGGTAGTAGTGGTGGTAGGGTAAATTTACTAGTGGGGGGAAGGTATTAGCGATGGTGGTGGTGGTGGTGGTGGTGAGGGATGGGTATTGGTGATGAATGTGGTGAGAGGGAAGTTATAGTGGAAGTGATGGTCGTTCTGAGGTGAGAGTGGTGGTAGTAGTGAGGGAAGGATGGTAGCAGAGTGGCGTAGGTGAGGATTGTGGTAAAGGGTTGAGATTAAAGGAAGGGTAGTGGTTGTGGTGGTTGGTGATGGGGGTGGTGATGGCGGTGATGAGGAAAGGATGATGGAAATGCTGAGGATGTGATGGTATTGAAGGAGTAGCGGGAAGAGAATGGTTGTAATGGTCGAGGGAGGAGGGTTTGATGTACCTATGGAGGTAATAACTGCTGTTTAGAGGAGGTAATGATAACATTTATATAGCTGGTGATCGTGATAAAGGGATATGATATTGGTGAACGAGGCATGATGCTGGTGATAGTAATGGTTAGGGAGGAGTTGCGGTGGCTGCGAGGGGAAAGAGTGGCTGTAGCGAGAGAAGAGTGACGATAGTGATGGAGTGATGGTGGTAGTGGTGAAGGACGGGTCGATGCACTGGTGTGGAGGGATGACTGTGGTGATGAGAAGAAAGACGACAGTGATGTTAAGGGAAGTTTGGTGCTGTTAGAAGGAGGGGAAAGTGAAGGTGGTGAGGTTGTATCGCTCCTGGTAGTGGTGAGGTTGTCCTTTAATGGGTTGATGACACAAGGGTGGTAGTGGTAGCAGGGTTAAAGTAACAACGGAAGGATGATGGTGGTTGCGCAAGATATTTGCGCAAGATAACTAGTGATGCTTATAAGAAAGAAATGATTCTTGTGGTAAAGGAGGAATGATGACAGTTGTGATGGTGCGGTAGGTTTGTTGCTGCTGGTGGAAATGCGAGACGGATGTTGTTGGTAGTGGCGGGAAGGTAGAGGGTTGGTGTTAGGTCTTCGTGGTGAGGGTTGGGTGATGGTAGTAACGTCAGTAGTGGTGGTGAGGGAAGGCTGGTGATGTTGATGAGAGTAGAGGGGGTGGTAAGAGTGTGGAGGCAGGTCGAGGTAGTTGGATGCAGTGGAGGCAGGTCAAGGCACGTAAAGACAAACGGATGCAGGTAGAGAAGCAAAGGCTATTGGGAGTAGGTAGAAGAAAGTAGAGGCAGGGAAAGATATGGAGGCAGAAGAAAACGGATAAAGGTAAGCGAAAACCAGTGACAGAGGATGGGAACAGACTGAGATTCGTAGATGCAGTTGTGGACACTTGGAGGTAATTGGAGAAAAGTGGAAGACAGTGAGAGGCAAACTTATGGGGTTGCATGAAGCTGGGAAAGTGTCAGGGAAGAGTAGAGTTAGGAAAGGGAAGTAGCTGCATGGCGTCAAGGGCTGAGGGCCAGTAGGTAGCGGGCGACAGGCTCATAGTGTAAAGGGACGAACGCCAAATCAGGGGAAGGAAACAAGGAAACCCGCGGTGGTAATGAGAGGAGGCTGTCAAGCAATGGTAGGGTTGAGAAGGTGACAGTATTCCCAAAGGAGGAACAGGATGTAAGTTCATGACAGCACTGAAGTGCAGTGCAGGTTGTAAAGCACTTTTATCGCCTACACCTGGGAGAATAAAGATCCTGGTTCTTATCTTGTACCGGAATATAATTCATCCATGAGTGAATCTTGTCGTCTACAATACACACTTGAACACACGAGAAGTAAAAGCAGGAAATGCCAGACATCAAGTCATACGATGGTTCACCTTTCGTCATTTCCAATACCTGAATACTTGATATTTGTTTATGTGTGCAAGATCCGCTGGCTTAGGGCACTGTATGGTTACCGGTTCAAAAAGCACCTGTGATATTATCTATTACCTTAGAGAAAACCATGTGATCTTCCTAAGCTTATTCATTGGAAAAAGACGTGCTTATCCCGTTTGTCTACACACACACACACACACACACACACACACACACACACTGAAATAATCCGACAAGCACTATACAGACTCCTTCCCTACCCAACTTTAATTTCCGACCCCCCATACATGCACACATCAGAAGCCACACTCCCTAGACAAGCACAAGTCACACTTTCCCGTCTACCCTCTAGATATCAACCATCACTACAACACTACAACATGTCCCAAGAACTTTGATGCCCACGATGCAGCTTTCACAATAAAGACACTGAACACTTACAACTCAGGTGCCTTGCATTCTCCGCACACACACGTAAGCACACGTACTCACACATAATGCTCTTTATTAACTATAGCCCTGCCCGTGGCCGGCCTCCTGAGCATTTCATCATCAGTCACTATACCTGGTGTGATTTTGTCAAAGCCTGCCTCATTGCGGCGTCTAGAGCTGCCACGCTATTGTTCGGTGGTTCCACGTGGTGTCAGTTCCTGTCGCGCCCATATTCCGGAACCGCCACGTGGTACCCGACGCTGCCACGTTCGTAATTGGTGGTTCCACGTTGTGTCAGTTCCTGTCAAGCCCATATTCCGGTACCGCCACGTGGTACCCGACACTACCACGCTTAAGCTCGGTAGCATCTCATGGTGCCCGACTCAGTCAGGCTCATGGAAGAAGAAGAAGAAGAAGAAGAAGAAGAAGAAGAAGAAGAAGACGAAGAAGGATACGTCCAGACACCTTATCAAACCCTCGTAGGAACGAGGGTGTTGTGTGAGGCATGCAGGAGACTTGTATCGTTTTTGTTCTGAGTGTCTGGAGGCAGCAGAGAGTCACGCCACCCGCCCGCGCTGCGATTCCCATCCGCCGCCACCTCTCAGCGCGCCTCGTGACCCACTTCATCCACAGCTTCATTCACAATCCCTCCTCCTCCCGTCGTTCATTCAGGAAAACATGAACGTCATCGTCGTCGTCATCGTCGGTCGCCTCGTGCTCGCCTTAGTCATTCTTCCGTTGTTCATATATTTTTCTTTTTTTTTCCACTCGATCGGATGTTGCCCCCTCCTCCCCCTCCATAAATCCGTGCTATACCGGCTGACTGATCTTAACCGGATGCTGAAGGCGGAAACGTAAAATCTGAGCAATCATGATTGTGTCCTCCACCCAGCCCTCGGGCCATGTGAGTGGCGGGGGCGGCCATGACGGGGGATGGGGAAGAACCAGCGGCATCAGCAGCGGCAGCAGCAGCAGCAGGGGTGAGCAGGAGGAGGTGGTGATGGCAGCAGGATTAGGTAAGGCGGAAGCAGCTGAACTGTGAACGAACAAGAGCCAAGGAGGGAAGCAGCAGCAACAGCAGATTAGAAGGCAAGGAGGAAAGTAGTAGCTGTAATATTCAGAGAGAGAGAGAGAGAGAGAGAGAGAGAGAGAGAGAGAGAG
The DNA here is from genome assembly GCA_032361765.1 of Panulirus inflatus. NCBI lineage: Eukaryota > Metazoa > Arthropoda > Malacostraca > Decapoda > Palinuridae > Panulirus > Panulirus inflatus. Next base: position 5,307 of record JAUUDY010624468.1, on the reverse strand, counting down.
AGAGAGAGAGAGATGCGTGAAGAGGAACTTCCAGAACGTGCATTGTCCGTCACAGCAAGTTGATGTCCTCATACATCCCTCTCTTCTTTTCCACCACTCCCGATCCTCTCTCCGTCCTACTCTTTTCCTCCTCTCCTACTTCTTCCCATCTTCATCCCGTTCCTTTTTCCTCCAGACACCTCTTCCGAAGGCTCATTAAGAGACAATAGTCATGTTGGCATGACTAACTTACACTACATTGTCATTACACCTGCAATAGTGAGTGGATCTTTCGTGATCTCTTTAGAGTTCATCTCACATTTTGCCTCAGCATGTATCTAACCTTGACGTTTACTCTGACGTTAAGCACTGGACACCATAACTCTGTCATCCACCATCATCTGATAGAGCCACTCACTATTTGACACAGAGACACCTTACCATCACTTATACCTGTCATTCCTCATCACCACCCTCCTGCTGCTGCCAGCCGGCATCGCTAGCCACTACCATTTGCCATCATTTATGGCTGCCAATAACCATCACCTGTTGCTACTATCCACCACCACCTGTTGTTGTTACCTGTTGCTGCCATGCGCCACCATCTGTTGCTCTTGTTCACCACCATCTGCTTAAACCGACCAACACCTGTTGCTGCCACCCAGCACCACCTGTTGCTCTTGTTCACCACCACCTGCTTAAACAGACGGCCAACACCTGTTGCTGCCACCCAGCACCACCTGTTAATGTTATCCACCATCACCTGTTACTGACATCCACTACAACCAATTGCCCTTACCCAACACCACCTGTTACTGTTGACCACCACCATCTGTTGCTGTTACCTACCATCATCTGTTGTGTTATCCACCAACACCTGTTGCTGCCACCCACCACCACTACCTGCTGCCGACCCTCACCATCACCAGCTACCAAATGTAACCAGCTGTTAGCACCCGTCATCACTTGCTGCGACTACCTACACTGATTGGCTTGTGGAATCCACCAGCACAAGCGACTGACGAAGATCACCTGCTGGTGCTGGCTCCCATTACTATCTGTTGTCTTCTACCAACACGATTTTCTGCTACACTTCATCATCTAATATTGTTGCCAGCCGCCTTCAACATACGCACTAAATACATCCGCCGCTAACAGACTTCATCACTAGTTTCCGTCATCCACCACTACCACCACCTGCTCCTGTCACCACTGAACCTACCACCAGTTGCCCTCAACCTATTACCACTTGTAATTACCTCCTGCAACCTGCTGCTTGCCACCCACAGGCTGTTGTCTCCCGCCCTCATTGCATGCTGCCGTCATACACCATCTGCTTCTGTCACCCACCACCTGCTAATGTATGCCACAACTACTGTCTGTTGACATTCACATATGATTTCGACCCACCCACCACTCTTACGTTTGCCACCACCTACAGCTGCTTACGTTACCGGCCACTGCCACCTATTGCTGTCTTTTCCACAAGACCTTCGTTGTTGTTATTGTGACCCGCAACCGCTTGTTAAAACACCCGGTGCCATCTGATGCTGTCACCAACATGGCTTGTTACCTCCACTCACCGTCCACCACCACACGCTGGTGTCATCTGACATCGTGTACTCCTGCCAGTGACACCACCTACTACTGCGACCCTGACCTTGACTGTTGGTAACACCTCACCACCTTCTGTTCTAACCTAGCATTATTAATTGCTACTCCCATCACCCGCTGCTTCCGCCTACATCGCTTGCTGCTGCCATCTACACCAGTTATTACCGTCACTCACCATTAAATACAACTGCTGCTGCCTACATCACATGCTGCTTTTAACGATCAAATGCGCTGCTGTTTACACTAGCTACTGCTACTGTGGACCACCACCCGCTACTGCCACCTGCCACCTAGTGATACCAACCATCACCTCCTTCGCTGCTGACATTCACAGTACCTTCTGCTGTCACCCCTCAGCTGATAACACCATCCACATCACCCGATGATTCTACTCACCACTCCTGTTTCTGTCCTCGTCATCTATCATCTCCACCCACCACTTGTTAGCCCCCACCACCGCTTCCCCTTGCCAAGACTCAAACTATTTTCTGCTGCCAAATGCTTGTGCCACACATACCATGTCCTGACGCTACCCACCTCCTCCTTCCAATATATCACCTGCTATTACGCTAGCTGCCGCCACAAACGTAACCGCCTACTACTGCTACCCTCTGTCTTCTGTGATCACTTTCATTTGCTGCCTCAGCCTACCATCACCTTCTGTTCGCCAAACCACCATCCGCTGCCACTCATTGAGTGCGGCCACTTATTTACAACTGCTGCTGTCAACTACCACCTCCTGCTGATTTCCATCACCTCCTGCTACCACAGCTTGCTCTCATTTACCACTTCTTCTCGTCATCCCCTACCGTCTAATGCCACGCGCCACTACCCGACTGTTGACACTGACGCAGCATGGTTTCTGTAATTATTCCTCTTCTTACCCACTTCTGTCACTTGTTGCCGTACATCACCCATTTCTGCCACCTACCATCTCTTTGCGTCACTCAGCACATCCTGCTGTCACCCGCTGCAATTTGCTGCCAGCTACAACGACTAATTGTCGCCATTCGCCTCCAGTGGCTCCTGCTTACAAATACCTGCTGCTGCCACCCGCCACCCATCGCTGCTGCATACCACCACCCTTTGTCGACACTCGTCACCACCTCCTACTGTGAAGCACCGGCTCCCTTGATGCCCTTTGCTTTTTGTGGTCACCTACTGTACCGCTACATGATGCCATGAACCACTTCCCGACTACTGCTATGTACACAACATTGTATCGCTAGTTACAGCTTTATCCTACCCATATCCGTCTCCAATCGTCATCCATCTCCCTTCCCACTTTGCCACTGACGACTTCCTATTGCCTCCAACCAACTTCTGATGCTACAAGCCACTCCTTGCCATGCATCTACCACTACTGCAGCCGTCTCTCACCTACTGCTGCCACCCACTAGTTATTTGCTACCACACACCAAGTCCTGCTGTCACTTTCTACCTGCCGTCACCCAGCATCTCTTGCTGTTACGTACCACCTTCTGCTGATGTATCTTCACGTGATGACACCCACCATTACACAAGTCACCCACCACCACTTGCCGCCCACCGCCTTATTGTTGTCCTCCATTACCATCTTGCCGCCCTCCATCACCTCTTGCTACCGGTCAGTAAGCCGTATCACCAACCACCTCCATCTAAGCTATCATTATATTAATTCCCGTGACGTAGAACAGCTCTGGATTCCTTTTCCATGGTGGATGCGGGCGGAGCGTAAATTTCTTCGGATTTCACAATGTATTTAACAGTGAGCAATCTTCGTCGCAGCTCCAGTCACTAATACGGTTTACCCTTACACTGGTTCCAGTACTCATAATATAATATTGAGCTGATTCTTGTCCCTGGGCCGACAGGATCAGAATGCATTTCTTTCTCACAACTGTAAGATTTTTTCTTATGCCATAGTCATTAATGACCCTGTATCTACAACTGAAGAAAGGTTAATCAGTGTATCATTGCATCGTCAGTATTTCCTCCACTAGCGCAAAAGCAGAAATCTTTTTTCTCAGTCGCTTCTCCTCACCCTCAGCCCGTAACCTCAAGTCCCGCGACACATAGCCCACTTTCCTTTAGCCCGCAGTCCACGATCTCTTACTGTCAACCCAACGTCCCATACGTTAGTCCTTTGCCCATACACCAACTCTGTGATCCTAATCTCCAGCCAATTATCCCTTACATCCAACCTATTAATCCTAACTTACAAATGATCATCACTTCAATGTCAGTTTGCTGTTCCTTAAGCCATTACGCACGCCTCCAGTCCCTTATCACCAAATTGCATTTCCTTTAATGCGAACTCACTGACGGATATATAGGCCACTTTCACTAATCAGTCGCCTCTACAACGAAGTAACAGCGTATCAGGGATCTTTGCCTCAGCAACCCGTTCCAACCCTGTTCAGCACGTCTGCAACACAGACTCTACAAGGACAGCAATCACCCAACTACACGACTATCAAACGCATCAGTGTCGGGTTAACCACACAGAGAACAGATTCAACTGAGGCTGTTTACAGGTCGCTCTGATGACTATTTGAATTTCAGTCACTGGCTCCTGAACGACTGATGGAGAGTTAATACGTACCATCCAACATGTTTCCTTTCGTGTGTGTTATGTTACTGTGCTAAAAGGTGGATTGATACATGCCAACGGTTAAAACGCTTATTCGTAGTAGTGTGGTATGAGGTGTGTGAATGATAGCGATAGAGCAGTACAATAGCTGCAAACCAGTCGTACTTTTGGCATAAGAACGAACGTAATTATTTCATTTACTTATATCATGTTTGCGGCTCAAGCAGCTGTTTTGGCAAGGGTATCAAAGGTCTTCTTTATTCTGATGATTGTTAGCTCAGTTGCCTTAACACTCTTGTAAAGTAACTACAGAGGAGCTTGGTGTTAAAGATGTCTATGCTCACTTGTGCTTAATGATATGTTCAATTCTTGCACTGCAAGGGAACTTACTGAACAGTAAGCAGAATGTTTGAAGTTGAATTGGCTATTGACGCTCTCAACGTCTACTTGGGCTGTGATCTGAGCTGGGGGTCTGGAGGGAAGTGGGGAACAATGATGTTAAAGAGAGTAATTGACCACGGGGCACGCTATACATTCTAGGTTCAGTAGCAGTTGGAGTGACCCATGAGAATGAATGTTTTCCATATGAGTAGAAGGTTTGGAAGGCTTCTTTACATGTCCTGGAATGCGTTTGCTTGAGCATCCGGATCCCAATAAGAAGAGTGACTTCGGTATTGAGTCTCTGATACTGATACTTCTCTGAGGATTGTTACTCCAGCCTTTCCAATTAATTGTGTAACGGAATGACTCAGATGTTCTTGAGTTTCAAAACACAATTGTGTCTTTCTTGATCGTGGGATGACGTGCTTCACAATACGTGCAAATATAATTCATCGTACTTCAGGTTAAGGGCATGACTCTTTATCTTGCCTTTCAGTTATTGTCTCATTTCAGATGTTATAATTTTTTTTTTCCTTTTCTGATGACGTTTCTTTTATCAGGAGGTAAGAGAAGTTGTATATAGTTATTGTTTTAGACCGTATCTCTATTATTGGTTGTGTAGATGCATAAATAAGCTGCAGTAAATGACATGAACATGAAAGTTAACAACATACACAGAAAAACACATACATGTGAATATAAGCACATATTTACATACACCCATATGCATCGTATGCATTCACATTCACAATAAAAAGAAT
>JAUUDY010624357.1:0-16944 GCA_032361765.1 Panulirus inflatus | reverse complement strand
TGGGCCATTCTTTCGTCTGTTTCCTTGCGCTACCTCGCTAACGCGGGAGACAGCGACAAAGCAAGAAAAAAAAAATTATTATTATTATTATTATTATTATTATTATTATTATTATGAACTGTAGTAATAGCAGTATTTAGTGGTAGTTAGTAGTAGTGGTAGCGATAGTGGTAGTTTTTACTTGATTCTCTTTCCTGCTTTATGGAGGTGGCGTCGGGAACAAACGAAAAATGGCTTCATCTGCTGTCGTCCACTCTCTAGCTGTCGTGTATAATGCACGGGGACCACAGCCCCAAAGACCATTTCGTGTGGTTCCTTTGTGATTGCTTCATATGCCTCAGTATTATGTTAGCTTAATTTCTCCCAAAATATATATCATTGATTTTCTGTTCATAAATGAAATATCTCCTAGTTTTTAACTTCCAATATCCATGATGGTTTGATGCTAAACAGACAGTCTGTTTTTCCTGCTCTGGCTCACATAACCCTGTAAGATTTAAGTAAACCTTATATCCCTTACAGCACTCATAAATGACATGGAATAAGGTTGAATGCCTTTTAGTTTCAATTATCACCTTGACTGGATATTGGGGCTCTGGTTTCAGTGCATTGTACATGATAGCAAGAGAGTGGAAGTGAGCAAATGAGGCTCTTCTATATTCTTGGTGCTACCAAGCAATCATATAAAAAAAAATTCCCCAATCAGTACCACAGTAACTCTTGCGCATAGAAGTCAGAGTTTTTGTATTTATGTTTGCACTAAAACTGTTTGTTTCGACATTCTCATAAGTTGTTCTTGAACTCTTACACTGCTCTGAACCTCTTACAAAGATTTAATGGTTTCTTCCATCATGTGATTTTCCATCCAATGTTTAATTACAATACTTACCCATAGATGTTTTATTACAGCTGCTAAAAAGAATATCAATATCAGTCATCCACAGATTTTCACAGAATATGCACATACATCAACTTAGTGTGGTGCCTGATTTGCATGCCCACTATTGTAGTCTTTTTTTTTTCTTTAATAAAAGTATCAGTTTATTAATGTTTGTATTTTATGAAAAAAAAATCATGTACCCATGTAAATAAAGTTCTGCATGTGTAAATGATCTGTAGATATGTAAATATGTATAATATGTTCAAAACACGTACAGTAAACTCCGTTTCTAATAGACTTCAGTGTATCGGAATTTGGCATCTAATGGACCCTTAAACCCCACTGCATTAAGTTTAGAATCTGATGAACATTTGCATAAAAACTAAATTTAGCACATAGTGGAATAGTCCAATTGTTCCTGACCTCAGTCCAGGATACCAGGTATCAAGAGAGCTGACAGCCTCTGTTGTGTATCACCTTGCTGGATTTTTTCTTTAATTTACTAACATACACTGTTTTCACATGTAGTTTTACTCTGATGTACAATGAAATAATGGTACATTATTATATTTTGTGTACTTAGAAAGATAATTTAAATAGAAATTTCTGGATGAAGCAAGATATAGCTTGGTCACTGTGCCCTAGACTGCAGTAAACCCCCACTTGGTCAGGACCTAAACTAACTTGGTGCCCTTGTTTTCATGCTTTTGTAGTGTTTTATATGGTACAAAGACCTGTCTTTTTGTATTATCATGGCAAACAAAAGTGCTCTCAGTTGTATATGCTAAGAGATCCAGGAAACACCTCAAAAGTATTGAAAACTATTGAACACCGTGAGCGTGGGGCTGTGGTTTTGGTGTATTACATGTTACAACTAAAGAATGGATGTGAGCGAGTGAGGCCATTTCTTCATTTATTCTTGGTGATACCTTGCTAACATGGAACAGTGAACAAGTATGAAAGATCATTGGGGAGAGTAGCCTGCACCTCATGCAAGCCCCATTTCTTATCAGTAAGTGATTCAGGTGACTACATGTTACCTTGGAGCAATTATCAGTAGGTGATTCAGGTGACTACATGTTACCTTGGAGCAATTTCCTTCTGATTCACAGTAGTCTTTGCTACTCCCTGAACACCTCTAGCCTTGAAGGAATAAGGTGAGTTTTCATTACAGTTGTTTATCCTTAGAAATATTGGGATGTAATGGAATTAATTTTCTAATAGACTGCTCTTTAGTCCTTTAGAATGGATTTACTGTATGTAAAAAAAAAAAGACTGTAGTAACACATTGGAATTTTGAGACCACACTAGGGAGAAACCAATCATTATTGTAAACTTAGATAAGGAGTATTTATAATGCCAGCCCAAGCCCTTTCCCATCCACTCATCACTCTCCTACACCATCCAATCAGCACCCTCCAACACAAGAATAGAGGTATCTTTAGTTTTATGTGACTTTACCCTTTGTATGGAAGAAAAGAAGTACATTTACTCTGGGGAGGGTAATTTCTTAGGATTTGAGCAAGCTAAGGGTCGGTCTATCTGTCTTTCTATAACTTCTGTTCCTTCAGGGAACTCCATCAAGGGGGTGGCCATGGCCAAAGAGTCCCCACTTATCCCCATCCTTACTTGGCTCCCTCGCATACATCATTCCATGCATTCTTCCCCCATTTCTCTCCTCCAGTACTCTTCCACTTTGTTCCCCATGTCACAAGTATTCTTCCTCTCTTATCAACCCCATAATTTACTGTCATACCCTCTCCTTGCAAACACTCTGTATTGCGTTCTCTCCTTATGCCCAAATCACCTCATAGTATTATGTTTCACCCAACCTACCACTTCATAATTCATTTGCTTTGTATTCCTTGTCATACCATATATCTCATACACCTTCTCATTACTGTCTTCTTTGCATCTAGTTTTACCACATGCTCCTCTCAATAAATCATTTCCATATCCTGGATTCTTGACCTTGGTGATAAAGGGTCGGTCATAGAAAACTGTCAATGGGCAAAAAGTGACAAACAAATAAGCTCATCAGATACTAAGTGAATATTTATATAGTTATGTTCATTTTAGTTTTTCTCTTGAATAGTTAGGTTTATAAATTTGTTGTCATTGGATAAATTAGGGAGAAGTGGTCTGTAGGAACATAAGGAAGGAGCTTTTAGAAACACTGTGCTAGAGTTGCCCTTCTGCCGGTGGCCTGTTAAGGGTAAGTTACTCAACGCGAAGAAGTGGCACTAGAGTTCACCAGCATGGAGACTTGCCATGGCCACCCTCTTGTGGGGCTTCCCAGTGGGAATGGGCATCAGAGATGTAGATGGATGGAATGGATGCATCTTGTGCATATAGTCTGAATATAACTTACAACAGCTTTGGGCATGCCACATTATCCTCATATTAACACTGGGTGAATTGCCATTTTCCCTGGCACTGAGTTAGATGCAGATGGATAATGATATGGGAGAATATCAGGTGCTTCACAGGTGGAGGGAGTACCTTTGAGCAAAGGAAAGTATGGTAAGGATGTGTTTAGAAATTGTAGAGGAATCAGCTGACTGTTCATGATTGGGAAGAGATTGGATAAAATATTTGATGATTTGAAAAAGATAGCAGAGTGTAGGGTGAATGGAGATTAGTGGATAGTTTTAGGAAGGATTGAAGATAGATATTCACATCAAATCATCTGTGATGACGGACAATGACAAGAAGGTTTTGTAGCAGAATAAGAAAGTTGTATGCAACATTCGTAGATCTAGGAAAGTCATATACAGTGAATTAGAGTGCATTGTGGGAGGTAGAGGAAGAAGATGCTGGATAACACAGAAATGCTTCTGCAAAAAAGGTAAAGTTTTGGAAGTTGCAGTTTAGTCAAATTAGAGTTCTGAAAATGATGAGACACGTATGTGTGATTTCACTTTACTGTTTTGTGACTTATGTGGATAGGACATTTAGACTGAAAAAGAGGGAGGATAGCTTGTATGAATACCATTTACAATAGTATGTATTTGTATTAAGATACTATAAAGATTTTGGATGCAAGTGCTTTTTAGTTTGTTAAATGTTAGATGATAAGTTTGATGTAAATGTATGATTTGATTATAGCTATTGGTTGTAGCAAGTTAGATGTCGAATGATGAGTTTGATGTAAACATATAATTTTTGGTTTCTAGCACTTTCTTAATTGATGCTGTGTTGCTACTGGAAAATGATGAGAAACTGCACCTTGTTGTGATTGAGTTTTATATGTAAAAGAATGAAGGAGAAGGTAAAGGCTGGTAATGTTACTGTAATTGTTCTTGAAAGAAGAGAGAATGAAGTGCTAGAATTTAGAGAACCATACAGAATGACTGAACAAAAGTGTAAAATGTGCAAGTTTTGGTTGCATATGAAATATTAAGAGAATATGACATTATATCCCTGGGATAGGGGAGAAAGAATACTTCCCAAGTATCCCCTGCATGTTGCAGAAAGCAACTAAAAGGGGAGGGAGCAGGGGGCTAGAAACCCTCCCCTCCCATTTTTACTTTTCCAAAAGAAGGGACAGAGAAGGGGGCCAAGTGAGGATATTCCCTCTAAGACTCAGTCCTTTGTTTTTATTGCTACCTTGATGACATGGGAGATGGCAAATATGTAGAGGAAAAGATATAATTTGAACATTTAACAATAGAAGGTGAAATAAAGGAGAGCTCTTTAGGGGAGAAAGATAACTGAATCTTTAGGAAGAATTGTGGAAGGGAAATAGTGACCATTAATGTCAAAAATAGACAGTGGGATAGCACAGCTCAACCATCCCAAACCTATGGGTGTGAAAAATGGATGTGGAAAAGAGGAGAATTTTTCAATTCATGCTGCTGAAATGAGCTGTTTAAGGGGTGTTTGCATTGTTGTCAGATGGTAGAAAGTAAGTTATGCTAAACTGTATAGATCTGGGATGTCAGAGAGGGAAAGGGTAAAGCATGAAGTATTGTGTCATAGAATGGGTTAAGCTATTTACCTTGAAGTGATGTTATGTGGAGGGCGTGTGTGATGATGGAGTAGTAACAAAAATGTATAGGAGACAAGCTAGAAGGAAATAAAGTGAGGGGAAGAGGAAAAGTGGAGGAAAGATTTTGTGAAGGACCCTGGAAAAGTTTGTTGGGGATGGGACATGTTAGAGAAGTATGTTTGAATAAGGCAACCAGGAGAGTTTTCTGTCATGATCCTTCCCCAGGGGGAACGAGACATCAGAGATGTAAGCAGATGTAAAGATAATCAGTTGATATTTTGAACAAGAGTACTTGAACAAGAGTACTTGTATGTCTATATTATTGAAGAAAGGGCTGTAGAGATATAAGTTGCTTAATCCAGGCAGTGGAACTTAACCCCATTTATACATTGACAGTTTGTCCCACAATTACTCGTCGGTGGGTGCATCTCAGAGTCAGAAGAAACGCCTGCTGGCCAAGGCTCAGAGCGAGTGTATGCTTCATGTGGCCAAGCCTGAGGCCCGTGACTATTCAACACAGCAGACGAGGGAGAATGTTTATGCTACCAGGTATGTATATAAGGCTAATATGATTGATCCATTATTTTTTGTCTTTCGTACTTGTTCACTGTATCCCATGTTAGCAAGGTAGCGCAATTAACATAGAAAAGAAAATGTAAACATCAGTACCATTTGATACATTTAGTGGAATAAAGAAAAATTATGTCAATATTTTATTTCATTTTTTCATGTTTTTTATTCCTAATTGCCTTTTTCATATAAGTAAGGTTGCATCAAGAAACAAATAAATAATGGTGTTGTTTGCATATGTCCAGTCTGGCTGTGTTTTATAGTGCACCAAAGCTAGGGATTACCATCCACAGCCTAACCCAAGGGACTACTTAAGTTTACCTTTATCACTTCGTCTGCTCTTTTTTATTTCAGCTGATTGACAGTAGGTCAGTTATCATATTTTGTTCAGTCAGCTTTGGACATTGTTGAGGAGTGAGTAGCGGCTGACTCAGTGGGTATACATGTCAGTGGTAGGGAGGGCAAGGAGAAGGGAAGACTGAAGTAGAGATGGAAAGATGAGGTGAAAATATTATGAGGGATTAGATTAGAGCTGGTTGTAACACCTAGTGTCTCAAAAGTTCACTTCTTTGTGTGATGCAGGGAGCACTATATGTTTGCCGAACCTTTTGGTAAAATCTTGTTATAGGTCCTCAGAGTTATTTATTACCCTCCCCAGGGAAGGTCTAGATATTTGATGTTTTTCCAGTGTCTTATATGTTAGTATTCATTACACCATCCTTACTGAATGTAATAACCAAGTATTAGAAGTGTTTAGTTTTCAAGAAGTTCTTGTTAGATCTGGTGACTTTTGCAATTGATGAACTGCCGTGGGTGTTTTGGCAGTTAAAAGTTATGTGTAATGCACTCTGATCTTCATCCCCCCCACCTCCACAGAGAGCACCTGGCCCCCCCTGCTGCCCACGTCAGGGATTCACTGCTGCAGCCGCCACCTGCCCATCACGACAACCTCCCGCCACCTGCGGCCCACACCCGAGACCCTGCCCGCACTCACTCTCACACCCACTCTCATTCTTACACCCAGCCGCCACAGGCCCACAAAGACTACTCTGTACAGTCAGGAGTGCACCCGCCTGGTAAGATCAATTTGACTTACTCTGGATGCATGCTTCTTTGTTTTTATGTTATTATGCAGTTGATAGTGTGCAAAGTTTTGTGTGATTTATCACTTAGATATTGATATTTGATGTATTTAGACATTGTAGATTATTGTTATGAATGTATATATCTTGGTAGATGTTTATTCCTTTCATATGGTTGTTTTGTAAGTAGTATTGCTTTTGGTTAACTGGTTGTTTTGTGAGTAGTATTGCTTGTGGTTAACCTGATTGATGTTTGATACAGGTATGAATAAAGTAAGATGAACTTTGATACTCTTTATGAATTGCAAGTTCTTGAGGTGGTTGTGTTCTGAAGCAGTGGTTCTTAACATGGAGGAGGGTTTCAGATTTCTAGCAGGTGCTCAAAGAGTTCGGCATACTTGATTGAGATATATTTTTCCAGTGAAATGCATTGGTATTTTCTCAGAATCATAGTTTTTGCTGTATTTGGAAAGAATATTGAATTATCTCCGAATTACTTGATTTTGATGTGTTTGTTTATCCATTGTAGAAAGGCATTAGAAACTGATTGTCAAAAGATTTTTGCTTTGGGATGGGGGTTGATCATAGGGGAACACAGCTCCACAAAGGATGAAAACCACTCTGCCAGAGGAGAATGTAGATTATTAGATAAAGTTATGTCAGAGCTCAGTGTATGGGTAGTGCCCTTCATACAATGTGAGAGTACAAAGTGACAGTAATGTGCTTCATGACAATTGATGCATTTCTCGCATCACTGTGTAGTAGGGAAGAATTAATGTAAGTGCATCACATATATCACTCAAATATGCAAGAGGGAAGCTTAATGGTATACTGTTCTCATGTATAGTGCTTCCTTTAGTGATAGTTAGGTCGCTCACGGTACATTTTTCTTAGAATAACCACCTTCACACTTATAGTTCATGAAAATTTTATCATTTAACTTCTTGAGCACTTTTTTTATTGAATATTTTTTGCTTAATTCATCTTTACATTTTTTAATCAAATGCATACTGCCTCTCATTTCATATACCTATCCCCAACCTTTGCTTTTTGTATTACAGTAAACAGGTTTAATTTTTCACTTTGCACTTGTTGGTTTGCCAATTAAGAGCAACATTTTTGTTCAGTCACAACACCCATCCATCAAAAATATGAAAAGATTATTTCTTTGGCATCCCCATCCGAAATTCATCTAGCTCCAAACACTTCACTTATTTCGTGTATGCATCTTTTTTTCGTAGTTTCAACTTTCTCTTTTTGCTCAAATTTACCACCAGCACACCATATCATCAGCAGATAATAACTGACTCGCTTCCAAGCACACCCATTTCTCCAATGCTGCAAATCTACCCTTTTCCCCAAAACCCTCGGATTTGCTTCTTCCCCATCCCATCCCATCCATAAAGAGACTGAAGAACCACAGTGACATCACACATCCCTGCCACAGACCCATCTTCACCTGGAAACTCTTGCCCTCCTCTTTACCTGCTTGCATACATGCTGAACTCTCTTGAGAAAAACTTGAAACTGCTTCCAAAAGCTTTTCCCCCACACCATGTATTCTTATTTCCTTCCACAATGCATTACTATCAGCCCTATCATATGCTCTCTCCATATCCAAAAAAATTTATTTTTATTATTACTATTATTATTTTTCCCGCAGCAGATCATTGTTCAATCTGATCGGATAGCCATTCAGTCATTTACCACCCTCAAATTTTTGCCATACTACTGCTGCATAAATGGAATGTGAAGACATTTTATTTTTATAACATGATTCTTCTAGTGCCGTGCACTGATTTCACTACTAGTGCAAGTGTCTGGAAGAAGGATGTTGCTTTTCTTGGAAAGTAATTGGAGGACTCATGAATTTGATACTTCTTAAGACCTCTTTGCCTTCCTTTATATCATGGGGATATTTTTTTTAGAAAGTGATGGTGGAGAATTGATGTGAATGGCTCAAGATTAATGTACATGAAGCTGCCTTTGAGCATGCATGTCAGGAAGACTTGAAATTTTTCAGTAATTAAAGATTTGTTTCCATTTTTGAGCTTACATTAACACATCTAATGGTATGACAACTACATCATAAGGGCAGTGGTTTAAGATTTGTCTCTATAACTTTGACATTTGAGTTTCCAGGGATTTTGCCGTCCCTGTCCCTACCAGTGTATGGGTTTGGGTACCCTCATTCTGCAGAATTTAATTCTCGTAAAAGATGCATTCCTCAATGCTCCTGATTCTTCCATGTTAATGGGGTTGCTATTAATGATAATATATAAATATAGCTTTTTAGAAGAGAAGTCTTGACTTGTTAGAAGTTTTGGTACCCAGCTGAAAAGGAATATCTTCTGCAGTAGCATTTGCTCCAGTTTGTTCAACTTGTCTTTCTTATTGGAGGTGCATAGCCAACTTTACACAATTTTAGTAAGGCCCCTATGGCCCAAGTTTATCTTATGAGCAATATTTTTTATCTTAAGATTATTTTTGATGTAGAGAGTTAAATTATTGGTGCATATTTGATAATCTTTGCAGGGCACAAGGACTACTCCCAACCGCCAGTAGCCCATAGTAACCGTGACCAGCGCGTGGTGGTGGGGAGCATGAAAGGTTGGGGCAGCAGCAGCGGCAGGGGCAGTAGTGTGGTGGTGGCTGGGCAGGGTAGCAGTGGGAGCAGCAGCAGCAGTAGTCTCAGCTATGCTCACACTCTAGGCCGTGCACATGTGTCTGGCAGTCATCATTCTCCGACATCCCAAGCTCATGGGCTGTCTCCAGTCTCCCAGTTGGCTGTGAGTGGTTCTCTGGCGGGCATTGTACCCACCCAGGCTGATGTGTACAGGGAATATCGTCGTGCTGCTCCCCCTCAGGCTGCTGCAGCAGCAGCTGCTGCTGCCCAAGTATATGTGGCCACCACTCAACCTACCTACTTACCCTCCTCCTTGCCAGCCACTCACACTGTCAACCCATTCACACCAGGGTGAGTACAGCTATGTGTTTTTGCAACATTTATGAATATTGGTGCACAAGGTGTAGGGTATGACACTGTGCTGCTCACTGCATTTGAGGTATTGGGAAACAAGATTGTCTCGAGATGCAAGGAGTGACAGAGGTGTTGAGAGACAAACTATGTGGGTATGCATGATGACAAAAGACTCTGGAAAGCAAGAGTGTGTGGTGATGCATAGATTGACAAAGATTTTGTGAAGCTGTGTGTGTGGAGATTCATGGTGGGAGGTTTTAGGAACCAAAAGTTTGTGGAGAAGCTTAGAGTGACATGATGTTGTGAGGCAAAGTGTGTGGAGGTGCATCGTTATGTGTCGGAAAGAAAGAGCGTTTGGAGATGCACAGTGACTGACTGACTTGTTTTGAAGCTGTAGCTAGGAAGCTAGAATGTGTGAAGATTCAGTGAGTGAAATATTGGAAAGCTAGAATGTGTGGAGATGTAATCACTGATCTGTTAGCATATCTTAGTTTTTGGAGAGTTAAAGCATATTGAGATGTTGGAAAACTAATGTGTATGTATTTATAGTCTCAGAACTGTTGGTATGGCTGAGTTTGTGGAGATTTAGAGTGATTGACATGTTGGATAGCTAGAATGTGTGAAGATGTCATGGCTCCAAAGTTGGTGTGGTTGAGTTTGTGGAGATTGAGTAAGTAAGGAGTTCGAGATGCAGTTACAAAATTTTTTTGAAAGTAAAAGGGTGTGAATAGTCAATGGCACGTGTTGGTAAATTAGCATGTATGGAGATGTCATTTACTTATGTTTTAGAAACTATACTGCTTCAGAATTTCCAATCACTGAAGTGTTAGTGTTATGTTATGTGGAGCTGCTCATGGATGGTAGTGGTGGGAAGCTCGTGTGTGAGAGTAGATAGTGGGTATACCCACTTTTGGTTACCATGATAGCTGGATTTCTAATCTACTGTGTTGACCTATATTTTCTATTTAAAAAGCTGTAAGTGCACTAATAAAATAAATACCTTATATACTTGTGTGTAGTACGAGTTTTTAAGACCCAATTTTTAGGCTAAAGACTTGCTTTCCTTCATTGTTCAAAAATTTTTACCTTAATTGCTTTTCAAATGATTTTCAGTTAAAAAACTTGTATTACAAAAATATTCTCTCTCAATTGACTTGAATGGAAATATATGTTTCAGTGTAAAGTGCTGTAATAATAAATGGTAAACAATTTGCCTTCGGCACTTGGTGTTGCAAGCTCAGCAACCCTCAGTTTATAGGATGTAGAGTGTTTTGTAGTGAGAATTTTCTGAAATGAGTTTTACATGCCATAAAATATGGTTCTTTATTATCCTGATTTGTTGTTCCATTACCGTGAAAACCTGGGGTCAACCTATACAAGAGGCAAATCGTAGATTAATGATTTCATGGCCAAAAATCACGGGTCAACCTGTACAAGATGTAGACTTACAGATGAGTATATACAGTATAAGACATGATAAAAGAGTTACAGCAAAGTAATGAGTCAGAGTCACACAAGTCATGTGATGGTTGTGTGACTTGTCATCCAGTAACACCCTTCTCACTAATAACCTGATGATTTGGGTGACAATCAAGTTGGGATACAGTTTGTTATTCGCACATTTTTATATGTAGACGCATTTGTTCATGAATGATTGCTCTAATACTGTGCATACCAAATTGTACTTATTATTACAGCTTCACTATTTTGATGGGTTTATGATGAGGTAGTTGCATCTGCCATAGTGTAAATGTTTACTGTTTGTGTTGCTGTTTTTGGTCTTACACTTTCTTTGTGTATGCACTTGTTCATTAATGATTGCTCTGTAATATTTTGTGCACCAGATTGTGAATATCATTACAACTTCATTAGTACAAAGCATTTGGAAGTGGAAGGAGTGAGAAAGGTTTTGAGTACTCGCGGCCTGAACATGCATGTGGGTGAAAGGCAAGCACAGGATTGAGTGCATTGGAGTGTTGTGGTATACTGGAGGCAACCTACTGTCAGTGGACTTAACCCAGGCATATGAAGTGGCTCAGAAACCATGAAATGGTCTTTGGGGCTTGGTTGTGTAAGGGTCTTTAGTTTTGTTATGTTCCACATGAGAGTTAGAGAATTGATGTAAGCGAATAAGGCCTTTTTCTTCATCTGTTCCTGGTCCAGATGTGGGAAGCATTTGTAAAATATGAAAACAGATTCTGTATAATATGATAGAGCAATAAGTTGATAGCTATTTAATGTCTTCTTGGTAAGAAGGAGTCTTGGTGTTAACCAGGATATATTTCCTGGGGCTCATAGTAAATTCATATGAGATGCCAGTGAATTTTTACTTCTACATTGTCACAAGTTGTGCTTTCAGTAATTTTATGTTTCCCCTGTGTAGTGCTTATATTTTTGCTTGTTTTTCTATGTTCCACTGCTAAAATCAATTGTTGGATCTAGAGAGTTCAAAATAGTTGGCAAAATGGCAATTAGTACAGGATTACAAGCACATCTTGATTGTCATGCATTATAATCATCTTTTTTTTAATGAATAGGGCTGGTAGGCACCTTAGTGTCTTTACCTTGTAATGGTGTTACAAGTGTTTGTACCTTCATTAGAGCTATATTCCTTTAAAAGTTTCTTTGATCTTTTGTTTTCCAAGGCACACAACTTCACTTTACAATCTGTCTTGATAAACTTAGGCGTTTTATGACACCCCAGGTGGCTGTAACGCAAATTATCTCCCTCTAATGGCAGCGCTGCTTGGAAGGACATTGAGCGGCAACTTGGTGTGCTAGATTGAAAAAATGAGAATTTTGTGTTGTGCATAAGTGGCACTTAACACAGGATGGGAAATTGAATACCATGCATATACAATGAAAATAGAAAATTTTAAAATTTATATGAAGCTAGAGTATGTAGCAGTGCATAGTAATCAAATTTTTGGAGAAAAGGATGTCAAGACACAATGTTGCTGTGTGGCATTGCACAGTGACTAAAGTGCCAGGAAGCTTAGAATTTATGGGAATATACAGTGTTATGAAAACCCAATTTGTTCAAAGATGCACATTGATTAGATTTTGTGAAAGCTTGAATGTGTGGTCAAAACTAAGGAATCTGCTTAGTGTATGTGAGAAACACTTTTATAAGCAATCGTGTGATGTAAACCATTTTGGGCTGGATGGAGTGTACATGGTTTGATGATATTAAAAAGAGTTCTAAGGGGGTTAATTGATGTTGCACAGGTTATGTGACCATAACCTTTCTTTTGAATTGGGAATAGAGTGGTAATGATTGATAGATAGATAGAATGTGTTGCCATGTGTAGCAGCATAATTGTTAGGGTTTTATATAAGACCTTGCATTATTTGCAGAAAATGGTTCATAGGAAATAGAGAGATGGAAAAGGGCAATAAAAACATAAGTTGTAAGAAACTGATGAAAGATATCATGGCTTTGGTATAGGGGACTTTTCATAGATTTCAAGTCTGACAGGGATAACATTAATTTTTTTTTTTTTTACCTTTGCAGAGGGGCACTGCCACCACCAGCTCACCACAGCAGTGGACGCACAGTGCTGGCTGCACCGCCTGCCCATCCTCTCCCTGCCCATATGCAACCCACTGCTGTGTTCCCCACACACACACAAGTGGCCCCACCATACAATGCTTATACAGCACTTTCCCCAGCCAAAAGCCAGTACCAGAGCATCTGGTACTCTGAATAGAAGCCCTGCCGGATGGAATATCTGTTGTGACAGCCAAGAACAGAACAGGCACAGAATATCAAAAGTGAGCTAGCTAAAGAGGAAAGAATTCATGGAAAAAAGAAAAAATTCAAATAATTAGAGCCCAGAAGTAAATGGCAGATTCTCAGACAAGTTATACCCGGTCCATTGGAGTAGAACTCCAATACACAGTAGTGCAGGGTTATAATGTATGGGGGCCTGTTTGTGGGGTCTTTATCCCAACACTCCTCACTCTCCCTTCAGCAAGAGTTACTTCATCACAGGAAGCAGCAGCACCTGGAACAAAGGCATTGCTGGGCTGTCTTGACTAACAAGTTAGAGAAAAGGGGAAATGATAAGGAAATGCCTACAAAAAACAAAACCGATCATTTTGGTGCCAAGTGTTTGGGGTTCACATCGACTGATTAGTGTTTACAGAGTTCAAGTAAGCATCTAAAAGTGTCAAATATATCCATAGGTATGAAGCTCCACAATATAATTATTCCCCTGTGATTACTGATTGGGGGCCAATAGAGTTTTTGAGTTCAGCATTCTCTTGACAGAATTGCAGCATCAGTATAGGCCCCAGATTTGTGTGTAGAACTAGTGCATGTACGAGTGTGCGCTTGTCTCATGGTGACACAACCTCAGAGAGCATCATAACCGTGCGTCAGCCGTCCCAAGGACGGAAATACCGTCAGCATATTGTTGACGAGCAAGAAGACTGTAGCTAGTTATTTTTATTTTACATTATCATGATTTTTATTGTAATTATTATTTGTGTGTGAGCCATGAGTCGTGAGGTGACCACAACACCTGTATTGAAGGATGGATATGGAGTGTGCGCTGGCTTCTTTGGATTACCTCTTTGTTGCTTGGAAGGATATAATTTAACAGCTACATTTTTAAACTTTTAAGTCAGCCAAAGAAGTTATAGTTTGTTTTGTGTTGGACTTGATAACACTTATCAAGTGTAAGTTTTTGTTGAAACTGAAGTGATAAGCCATTATCTGTGAAGCTCAGCCAAAAACCTCGTCGGCTAGCAAATGCCAGAGAACTGTCTCTTCTGTCAGCTACGCTTGATATTGTGGATTTTTACAGGTGTATATTTATTTTGTGTTTTACTGAGCATAAACTGAATATGTTTAATATGTTTTTAAAGGGAAAAGGGCTTGACAACGGTCTGTAGTAGACTTAATGTGTAGCACGAGTAGTATTGTGTTTATAGCCGATGAGGCCGAGGGACTCGGCATCACGCGCTGCCTTCTGGCTGAACTTTTCTTTCCATTCACAAAATGAGGGAAGATGAGAGCAGGACAGGAGCAGCTGCAGTGGTGTGATGCTCACCGGCTGCACCATGTTTGGTGTTTGTCCACAGGTTTGTTTGATCTCTATTAACATATACGCTTTCTTGAACTTCTTCCCTATGTGTAAAGGTGTTATTTATGTCCAGAGTGTGATACCTTCTCTTTATATCTTGAAGAATCCTCTGCATGGTTTTTGTGCTGGTTTCTTGACCAAGGTTTCCTTGGCAAGGAGGAGCGAGTAGCTCGTGCGGGCTGACTGCCAACCCCCCACGCCCTGCCTCTTTTAAGGTTCACTATACACTGCTCACTACTTTGGGGAAATTTCTTTAGAGTATAACTATAATGGTTTAAAAATTATTTGTGGTTGATTTATTACCTTATTAAGTATGGTAGATTGTAATTTTATTTTTTTAAGGTTAATATTTACTGTAAGAAAAGCTTTGTCATATGTAAGAAAGGTTATATTTTTATCATGAAAAATTTGAATGGAATGAGCACCATAATGCTATGAGGCCTGTGAACTAATGTATTGAAGCAGGCGTTGATAGTGACTTCTACAGTGGGGGGGCGGCTGTGCCTGTTTTTACCTTAGGCCTTGACACGTAGGGTGATGGTCAGATCTCCACCCCTGGTCTTGTACTCTAGGTGCATTATGTTGTAGCAGAGGCTGTCCGAGACCCTGCGTGTGGGGGCAGCAGTTTCCAGGGTTGCCTTTAGGTCGTGATGAGCCAAGGTTTGGTGTGTTCTTGAGGGTCTGATGCTTCTCTCTTCGTCGAGCCGGTTTTTTTGTGCCCGTGATTTCCACTATCCGTCAAATTCAGAAATTTTATGGATCCTGACTAATTTAGCATATAAGCTATTGATAGCCCTTGATGTTTCGAATTGCAAATTACTATTGCCTGTCTTCTGGCCTGAGACAAAGTCTTGGGTTTTACTTAGTGACCAGTCACCTTGTGACCTGAAGTAAGCTGTTATGCCAGTGCACCCGGATGGGTGATTCACTGTCCAAGTGAAACGGCCCGACGAATAGCCTTTGTACTTGTCAGTTATTGATTGGAATTTTGTATGGATGTAGTCTAAATTTTGCCTGCAAATGTGGAATTTGTTTGATCAATGGCAAATAAGTACACACAAACAATGATGTTTTATATTGAGCCATTACTTGTCCTCTTAGCTTACAGTAAGACCAGATTCCTCTGTACACTACCTGCACCACCACTTTATGTGGAAATTGGCCTATTCAGCATCTGAGGAACCAACCACCAGGAAATTGTACACAACTCATCAATTTGGTCCAGTAGAGGTTATTAGTAGTTATGGTGCTCCTTATTGGCACCTACATAACAGCCCTACACATGTGATGTTTGTATTTAGAGTGCCTAAGCTCTAGTATTTTAGAATATGTGATACATGGATAAATTTGATCATTGGGTAATATTGTGGTAGGGCACTTTTTCTCTGAATATTAGTGTACTGTGGAATGTAGAGGTCTCTCAAAAAAGTAATTCTTGGCCTGTTATTCCATCATCCAGTGAGCAGAGAATCTCATGCATCCTGGCATGCTATTGTCCAGCGATCAGGAGTGTTCATGTTGTCACGGTATAACAAGTAACGTGACATTGTTGCCCAATGTTAGTTCTACCCTCACAAAACACTATAAGAGTTCATTGCGGTACACTGACGTAGTACACTGACGTAGTACACGGAAGTAGTACACGGATGTAGTACACAAAAAGATTATAAGTGTACGTATCTATATTTTTCTTGAGAATGTAAATATAATTATGAATGTAATATTTTGGGTCAGTTAGGGTATGTAAAGACTTTGTAAGATAATTGTAATATGTGTTTCATGATTATAGGTGACACAAATATCCTAAATGCTAAATGTTTCTCAACATTCTTTGTTAGTATTCAGTAGGCAAAAAATTAACATGTTTCATTGTCATGCTTCAAGACCATTTAAATTTCTTCCCCCCGTCTCCATACTAGATTTCCTGAATTGTGGTAGTTAGAAACCATTAACTTTTTACAACTTAAGAATTTCACTTTTTCCAGTGACTTTGCTAGATGTTAAAAGAAGAGTCCAGGTTGTCTTTTACCACCAGGGTGCTGGACAATAACAACATTGTGTCTTTTACTTCAAATTTTGCTAATAGTACTGTTAAAAGTTTGAATTAATTTTTTACCAAATGCGTGGTTTTAAGAAGTCCAAGTTGTATTTTCCAGCACCTGGCAGCCAAGACCCCAACCTGGGTCTCACTGATAACGGTGATCTGCGACCATTTTCAATTTTTCCACATGCTCTCCGCTATGTGATTTAATGCCTATTGTCCATCTTGCAAACTGTAGTTCAAGTGAAACACTGGATTGTGTTTTGTTATAGTTAAGGTCCTGTGGGCGTAGAGTGGTATACATAATTTA
>JAUUDY010624247.1:0-15095 GCA_032361765.1 Panulirus inflatus | reverse complement strand
TTTCTCCTCAGCATAGTCATCCACTTGCTTTCTATGTATCTTTAGATCCTTAAATACCACACTCATTAGTGAAACTGCTTGTTCCAGGTCTCCTTTCTTAAAGAAATGTGTAACAGTTGTCCTTTTCCATTCCGTTAACAGTATTCCTCATTCCAGTGACATTTGGGACAGTGATTCAAATGGTTTATCTATCATATCTTGAGTACATATGGTGAAATGTCATCGAGGCCATGGGAATTGTACAGGTCAAGACCTTATTAATATCTTAATTAGATTTTTTTTTTTTATACTTTTCACTGTTTCCTGCATTTGCTAGGTAGCACCAGGAACAAACGAAAATACCTCATTCACTCACATGTATTCTGTAGCTGTAATGTGCAATATCTCAATGATTTCTAAATCTTCCATCCCTTTCCATGTCACTGATGTGGCTATAGTATCTTTTGCTGGAAAACATGTGTCCAAACCATTTTAGCATACTCACTTCAGCTTTCTCATACATACTCCTCTTAGTAATACACTTCTATCTAAACCTATTGTTTCTTATTTGATCCTCTTCACACTACATATGGTTGCCAAACGTTTTCATATCTAACGCATCCATCCTTCTTCATACTGTTTTCTCTAAGGCCCATGCCTCACATCCATACACCATTGGAATTATTGTACCATCAACATCCCCAACACTTGCCCTCAGAGGGAGAGTCATATTTCTGCAATCACTCTTCAATGTGCTTGGGGGACCTTAGACCCCTCCATCCAGTCTCTGGCTTACTTTAGTTTCCATGGTTCCATCTGCTGCCATATTCAAAGTAAGGTATCTAAGGTACTGCACTCTGTGTTTTCTCCACTCAAACACACTCTAATTTGCTCTATCCCTTGCATGCCTCACATCCTTCTGTATGTTCAGCCCTGAATTTTCAAAGCATCTTTCACTCCATCCTTTCACCTCCTCCTTGGTTTCCTCCTTTTCTTGTTCTCCCCGCTTCTGACAGTCATCCTCTTGTCACTCATCCTCTCCGTACGTCCGAGGTATATCATCACACTCTCCAATTTTTCATAAATACTCCCATCATACATACTCAAACTTTTGTTGGTCCTTATTTGCTGTTTGTTACATCTAAAGCATGTAATGTACCTTGATGTTATTTTGCCACAGCATTACCGATATTAAATATTTTAGAATCAAAATAAAATAGATATACTTCATGGTCTTGATATCATGAAAACTTCATAAACAGATATACTTCATGGTAATATAATGAAAACTTCGTTAAGACACTAATTTGGGGTATCTTAGACTAGTCTCAAAACAATTAAAAAGTCAAAGCTTATTTCTCATTTATTTATGAATATCCCAGGACTCTTCTGAAACATGTTTTGGTGTTACCCATGAACCTTTTTTTTTTTCCAGGGGCTCGTGTATCCCAGAGATATGCTATGGTCAGTAGCAGGGATAGATGAACTCCTACAGAGAGAAGTTCTTTGATGAGACTGTGTTCCTTTTCGTCATCTGACAATCACAAAGCCTTGTAAAAGGTAAAGTTTCACTTGTGTAACCTCAAGCAGGCAGATTCTGGGAGCATTGGTAAGGTTTAATAAACAACTAATAAACTGCAAAATATGTTAACACATGTACTTTTATTTTTTTCCATGAAGAGTAGGGTAACCAGGAGGAGGTATTATTATTTAGGCAGCTAAACATCCAGCTATGCTATTTAACTTTCCAGACCCTCATTTTCATTTCATGCCTAGTGATTTAAGAATAAGCCCCCTAAACTGATGGTCATCTCTGCTGTACCTGTTGATCACCCTAAAGTAGTGTTGAGGTACTGAACAAACAAGGACCTAAGTTTCATACTATCTTCAACAGGATGCATCTTGGTATAGGAGATAAACTGCCTTCTAGCACGGGTTAATTCTGCCAACGTTACCTGCAAGAAAGGATAAAATGATCAAAGTCAAACCTGGATAAGAGCTACAAAATGCAGAATTATATTATCTAATCCTCCAATACACTTCATGTATGCTGATGTGTACAAAAATAAAAGAACTTTGAATCATGGAACAGAAGAATGTAAACATGATAAAAGCATCTGAAGATAGGTGAGAACACTACAAGGAAAGAGTATGGATAAACTTTCAGGAATGAGACATGAAAGAAAGTATGAGAGCTATAACTCTTCAGAAATATGCAGAGATGTGCTATGAAAGATCAACATACACTAAACTGATTTACAGAGAAGAATAGACCTATATACAGAGATATAATTGATAAATCACTTCCGGATAAAATACTACAACTATGAATCTTATGACAACCTTTTAGTAATTAAAGTACTGTTTTCTGTAATTTTACAAATCTCTTATTCAGAAAATCTGATCCTTGTGCTCATGACCTCGAAACTCATACTTGAGCCTATGTATTACTTCTCATAAATATGTGCAAGCACAAATACAATGATATTGGTCATTCAACATATCCAAATTGGATCATGAGAAACTGGCTTTTCTTCCCATTTAGATTCTCTCCTGAATCTGTTTACTAAACAAACATATGCATAACTTCATGATATCAAGAACAATCTGGCCCTATCCTGCTGCAATTTGATCTATGCAATGTTTTAGTATCATTTTATAGTAAACACTCTTTGTAAGCTAAACTCAAACATTAAGCACCATAGCCTACACCACATTTTTGAAGATTACCAAGGTAGACTGACTCACAGTGTTGGTTTTTTGCAATCTAGTGATGGCAAGTGGGTCAAATAGCTAGGCAGCACATTACAGACAGCTTTATATTATCTCCCTGAAAAGTTTGTGTATCAATGCCACAGCAGCCATACTTTGCCATCCTCAAACTGGCATTGAAGAAATGTCACTAAATGACTGGTGATTAAACTGGCAAATGTTATAAACTGTAGCATACTACATTTCATAACTGAGTTATGAGTTTTGTATTGACTTTTAGGTGAACCCTTCAGCATGTACTTATTTTTCACATAAAACATTTTCATAAATGGTATGGATTTTTATTTATTTTTTATTTTATCTATTATACTCGATCATCGTTTCCTGCGTCAGCAAGGTAGCGGCAGGAAACAGATGAAGAAAGATCCATCCATATACACATATATATACATACATGTACAAATACATGTGTAATGCACTGAAACCACAGCTCCCTATCCACCTCCAGGCCCCACAGACCTTTCCATGGTTTACCCCCAGGGCCTTTCACGTGCCTTGGTTCAGTCCACTGAGAGCATGTCGACCCCACTATGCTACATCATTCCAATTCACTCTATTTTGTGCATGCCTTTCACCCTCATGCACGTTCAGGCCCTGATCACTCTAAATCTTTTTACTCCATCCTTCCACATCCAATTTGGTCTCCTGCTTCTCCTTGTACCCTCCACTTCTGACACATATATCCTCTTTGTCAACCTTTCCTCACTCATTTATTCCATATGTTCAAACCATTTTAACATGCCCTCTTTTGCTCTCTCAACCACACTTTTTATTACCACACATCTCTCATACCCTTATATTACTTACCCGATCAAACTACCTCACACCACATATATATAAGAAATTACAAATTACATCTGTAATGTGTCTAAAATACACATATTACTTAGTGCTTGCACTATTGATAATAAACATTCTTAACCCCTAAAACTTCCATGAAATATCAAGGATATGTTTATAATACATATAATTCACACAACTACACTGACATGATACAGCATATATGATGTCTTAAGTAACTTACCTTACGCCCCAGAGATAATAACTCGTCAACTCCTGGAACTCTGATTTTATCTCCAGTTACCACAGTCTTCTGGGCTGATATTATGCAGTTTGTTACATCCTGAAAATAACTTTAAATCAATATTTCAACAGAACACAATCAATAGATCTTATACAAGTTCCATGATAAAATATTTCCTACATCTCATCTCTAATCAACCTTTTAACTGTGCAGTCACTCTTACATGACCATCCTCTGTATGGAAAAAATATCAGAAAGTCTTTTTCCTTACGAAAATATTATAAATGTAAAGAAAAAAAAAATAAAATATAGGATACTTTTCTCTACACTGGTGTGGTAAGATTATGAATTTATCAAAATGAGGCAGGTGAGCAGCTAATGTAGAATATTTTTTTCCTAGGCATGATTTCTCCTTTTTTTCTCACCAGAAATCTTTTGTCACATTAGCTCACCATTTCCCATGCAGCAAGGAAGTGCCAGAAACAAAGAACAGCCTCATTTGCTCACATTCCCTCCCTAGATGTTATGTATAATGCACTGAAACTAGAACCCAACAGACACATTTCCATGGTTTTCCTAGACCATTTAATATACAGTGGTTTAGCACAATGACAGCCCATCACCCACAATTTTCCACACTGCTCCATACTATGCCTTCCTCCAGCTTCAGAAAAAAAATCACTCAATTTCAGTTCATCCTCAGTCTCCTTTTCCTCCTTGTTCCCTCCACTTCATTTCCTGTTCCCTCTTAGTCATTTTCTCCTCCAAATGACCAAACAATTTCAGCACACTCTTTAGCTCTTACAATCACCTCTCCCTCTCACCCTAATATGTGAAAAGAACTGATTTTTATGGTAAGACTTTATCATAATCATTTGTTTATCAAGATCTTACAATAAGGATATGCAGTACTTAATACATCTCTCATGAATTACTCATGTGAACATATTACATTACCTGTGTAGTACGATCTAGTTCAAAGAGGAAATTAGTAGATGACAGTGGCTGAGTTTGTGTGGACTGGTTGGGAGGAGGGGGCTTGCACAGGTACAAAGCATCAAAAATAGATTCGAATGGAGGAACATCTTCTGGTAAGACAGAGAACATTGGAGAATCCCATCTGTTGAAAGTTAATCTGATTATTCGTACAAATAAGGGTAAAAGATGTTAATCTTTTAATACTACACAAAATAATGATACCTGTCAGCCAATTGGTGTGTGTGTGTAATTACCTATTGTGGGACCCCATCTCTTGGACGTTTTCTGCTATCATGCAGCCTTTTAAACTTTTGGGTCTTGTATGCATCCACCACATCCTCTTGCAGTTTATTTCATTCATCCACCACTCTTATACTACAAAAGTACTTCTTTAGATATTTTCTAATGACATGCTTGCTTAATTTCATTTTATGTCCTTGTCCAGTTATTTACTTAATTTCATATTATGACCTTGTTCTATCCCTGATTCTGGTACAATCTTTTTTGCTCTCCCCTGCACCTTCTCTACAAATAGCTATCAAGACTGGACCATTTCCATTGTAAGGAGCAAAGGAAAGAATGATAACAACAGGCACATAACTACTGAATGAAATTGATTATTTGGAATGTTGATCTTAGCAAATGAAAGTTTCAGAGCAAGGTATATACAAAGACACTATATAAAATGCAACAAAATAAGTGTATACATCATTAGCTTAAATCTAATTACTCCATACAGTTTATTTTTCTCAAGACAGGGATAAAAGCAGAAGATACTTTACCTATTGCTACTATTGGGTGTCTCATATCTCATCACGAGTCCATCAAACACCTCCCTCGTATACTGTTCCATTTCTAATCTAGTCTGGTTCCATGTCCATGCCTGCTCAATGGGGACCAAACAATGAACTAAGCACTGAGTAGTTTTATTCTGCTTTGATGCACAGTACAGTTCATACCTAGAAAAAGGAAGCTTATTTATAGTACTGTTTCTCTTTGTGTCTTCCTATAACTGCAAAATTCAAAGTTTGACAAAATCTTTTCTCTAACAAAGACAGTGCCTTCTGAGCACACAGATAAGGATATTAGACAGAGAGTAATCAGATGTTTTGCAGATGACATGAGAATGTGTAAGGAAACAGAATGTAGATCAAGAAAACCATCAAGGAGATAATATCTAGATAATATCTACAGATGGGCAGATGAAAACTACCTGGAATTTACTGAAGAGAAATTTGAACACTTATGTTATAGATCCATTTAGGGATACTGATTGTCTTACTACAGCACCATAAATAACTATATTCTTGGTGGAAAGAAAGAATAAGTAACACTTTATCACAAAATTCAAGAAATTTTACATTTACTACTGTCTAGACATCTATGATTTATGGATCAGGATCATAACATTAAGGAAAAGGAGGGGTCATTTAGTTTAAAACCAGGATAAAGTAGTAAAACCATATTTCTTTGATGAGCATGGATTTATATTGGGTGTTTTAGTTTTAAGCCTAAGTGATGCTAAATTAGAGAAAGTAACTCTTTAAAAACAAGAATCCAACCTGTATCCTTTGATGTAGTTTGATGCATCCAGAATAACTACATCATCTTTATTCAATAATCGTAAGACATCAGCTTTGAGAGCTCCACGGATATCTTTTTCCCACCTTGAATCACTGAAGATTGCATTCTTTTCCTGTATAGAAAGAATATGGTTATTATTATTAATCCCTCTTTCACTGAAAGTGAAATTGAATTTAACTTTTTCTGCCTCTCATTAAACATCCCACTGACCTGATTTACCATCAGCAGCCTACAGGGGGTCTCTTTTATTGCCAAGCAGGTAGAGAAGAAAATTTAGCACTCCTAAGGCACCATTGTAGGAGTGCATCCTCTCAGCTCATAAATATATATGACCCCTTGAAAATGTTGTAACCTGTTGGATAATCTTAGCAATGAGAAAGAACACTTAACATATCATAATCATTAGCTAATAAAGAAAGTGAAGAAATAAGTGGTTCACAGACTCATATTAGTGGGAGTATGAAGGGAGATAAGAAAAGGACTCCTCACACTCTGTCTTTGTCTAGTCATATGGAGCAGTAGATGATGTAATAATCACCATATTTTTGTGGATTCAATCCTGGGGTGATGGAGGACTTAGGTAACAGATGACAGGTAAAAAGCTGGAATACTTACACACATTCTTAATATACAGTATTATTTATATTATTGTGAATAGTTTTATCATTGTGTGCATAGTGTATATTTCTATATACTGTATATTTGTATTTTTCACCATCAATGCTGTGCCCATGTAAGAAATAAGAGTAGTGTACATAAACAAAGAAAACCTCCACGAGCTTTCCTCTTATCTTGAGATAAGGAAGGAATACCTAGGCATACGAGCCAACACCCCTCTTATCTTAAGGTAAGGATGGAATACCCAAACATGCCAATCACACTACCTCTCCCCACTTGTTTTAGCTAGTGTAGCATAACATTTCTAAATATATTCATGTTATTTACCACAACTGATGTGACTGTTTATGAAATCAGAGTGAAAAGCATGACACCAAATGACAACATCTCCATGTCCACACTTCTTATCTTGAGCTGTCAGATGTATCAGTCACATTTTCCTCTCTCACTTACTTAGCACTCCATTCTCTTAGTGTGGTTTATACAAAAATATAAGAATATAGAATTCAGAATCAATTATCCATAATCAATAATCAAAAATGATATAAATTACAAACAAGGTGGTCATAAATGACCTGGTGAGAAGATGGAAGAATGGGATTACAAGGGGTAGATGGCAGGATGGTAGGTGCCAAACGTGAGTAAAACTATTCTTGTACAAAATGTGCATATGAACAATAATGATAAGCATTTAAAATGACATTTTTATAACCTACAATTAATCATAAGCAATATGCATATGAAAACTGTAAGGGGTAAAATTAAAAACCGTTCATGCATTACATACGAAAACCTTAAGATAAATTAGGTGACATTAGTGGAGGTTATGAATATCAAAAAAAAATGTGGGATTAATATAAAAATTAAACTTTTGGGAACCTTACCTAACTTCTTGCCATCAAGATATGTACCAGAAATATATCAATAACAGGTCTGATGGAAATCCTGCTTCAAGGGAGGTCAGATGATATGAACAGCCTTTTGGTCTGTGGTCTGTTCGCTGACATTCATCAACAGTTGGCACACTGCTCATTCATAAGTTTATCTTATATATTCTGACTAGAATAATGAAAATTACAATAAACCTTGGCTGCAAGGAAGGTTAAATAGGATCCTTTTAATTTCTTACAAGCATTTCACCTAACATAATCATATACCATATTCTTGTGACATCTCCAACCCTAACCACTAATGTTGTATCTTAGAGCAGAATAATAAAAATAATAATTCAAATCACACTCAAGGAATTTTATTCCATTTCCTACTTATTATACTACTATTGCTAGTTTTGATGTGTAGCTAAACTAGTAAATAACCAAGTCAGGTAAGGCTCTCATCGGCTTTCTGATTTCCACATTTCACCTGATTTTACCCCATATTTTCCCTCGTCTTCGTAGGTCTCACGAGTATTATGATCATATGGAAAAAATCTTTTAATCACAAAGCGCTGATATAAATCTCTTCTACTAAGTACAAAAAAGGTGTTAGTAACGTATTCTGTAGAAGGCATTAATATGGAAAAACAATGTCAATAATATTCTTGTGTTAGTTTTCGGAAAGATGGGTTAGCTACGGTCGGCCCATTGGCCATGGTTGCCCTCCCTTACTTTCTTATTTCTCACCTTACTGAGCAAATCATTTTCACTGACGACTGAAACTGTCTTGCATTTTTCTTTTTCCAAAAAGTTTTTTATCTCTAGAGTTCGTTTTGTCTTCCCACTGGAGGGGAATCCAGATATAACTATCAGAGGCATTTCTTGTTTCTTCTCGCTGTTGTGTGTGGCTGTCTTACGTCCTTTATATTGTCCTTAAGAAATAAAGTATTTTTTTCTTATTCCATCGACTTTCTCGTTTAAGTTAACCCGAAGCTTCCGCCACTCACTTGTCACTCAAGTATTTTACGCATATTTTCTCTACCATCCCAAAGCCTGCCAGCTGGAGCTGTTCTCAATCGTATGGGTGACAATATCAGGATTTTAAACAATACACTTTAGTTAATTTTTCAGACATATTACTACGTTGTAACAATATCACAATAACGTCAATACCACTTAAATTGTTTAATAAGGATTTCAGTTGCTGTAAGAAATATACAATCTTATACTTCAACCTTATTAACCAAAAAGTATAGAATTATCTAATTTTTTACAGTCATTGTAGACATTCCCGTAATTCAATCTTAGGGTACTGTGCATGAAATACTGTAAATTACAGAGATACTGAGTGTAAAATTCTACTCTCACTTTAAAGGGAAGTTTTCTCACTTATATGCATATGTCAAGACACAAACATAATTATATATGTATATTCTATGTGTCCGTCTAATAGCTAGTTCATTGGCGAATTAGTACTGTTGCAGACAGAGGAGTATATAGATATCTGACCGTCTGCTACTACTGACGGTTCTTGTTAACGTTCATACTGTACCATAGCCAATAAATGGGTATGTCTCTATTCTTATGTCATTTACTAATATCCTTCATAAGCTATTGCCTCCCAATTTTCCTTCTTTTAGTGCTTCTGCTTCCGGCCATTTTGTTATGATATTCTTACTCGTACTGTGCCATGCACATTCATAGATAACAGCAGTCCACTTCCCCTTGACATTGGCTTTGGTGCGACGCATTGGTGTGTTTCTAAACGCCACTCAACCAGATCTACCACCATAGGAAATAGCATTCCTCAGACAAGTAAGAGTTATACTTTCCCGCTAACGTTCTAGACATTTATCTTCTCTTCAACTTTAAAAACACCGTTACAACATATTTCAAGACCCCTCATTTCCAAGATACAATTTCCATAATGAAGACACCGTACTCACACCTCAAATGCCCTGTACTAACCCAGCAAAGTGGATGTGGCAAACTATCTGAGCGCTGCAGAAGTCCCATAGATAGGGTTTTGAGACAGGAAGTTGAGTATAAGTTAAATGTATGCTGTTGAATTATGTATTTTTTCTGATCTCCGTACCTAATTTAACCAAGATATCCTTAAAATTCATTAAATCTATATATTGTGAATCCTTGGCAAGGGTAAATACGGACATATCAGGAACTAGGCTGAATAGGAAGTGGTAACATATCGACCACTTTGTTGCATAGGCTGCAGATTCCACTGAATGGAATTCTACGTAGTACATACAGATCTCACTAGAATTCACCTTGATGTTTATTATTTTAAAGAATTCTTCAAAATATTAAATTGATATTCCATGCAAGATGACTGTGTGTATTCTTTCCCTGTATCTCAATAGATATTTTTCTTCATTAAAACAAATGTGCTTGTCAAGTTTAGAAAAAAATATTGTTGATCTTATGCAGTAATTATTTTCGTCTCATAATTATTACATGGAATATACATATATGATATATAGAGAATTATGATGCGCAAGATATCCGGGTCTTACTGACTTCGCTTACACGAACGCTTAAAACTTTGTTTACTTGACAGAATGGCGACAGGAGGGAGGGGTGCCTTGTCTCTTCTTGAATATTACGGATCTGATAGTGATGGAGATTCCGGGTACACAAGTGAAGACGAGAAAAAGAGAAAACATGAGTTCAGTAGTCCTCATGAACGGAAGAGAAAAAGGCGCAGAGCCGAAGACGAGGAGGAAATGCTCGTGGACACCCCTTCCTCGTCATGTCATGCACACCACACAAGACCAACAGCTTCCTCAGAATCTGTGATGGGCGAGGGGCGACAGCGATTGAGCGACCACACCATGGATACTACCTCAAATCAACTTCCTCGTAGTCGGTGAGAAGGAGATGGGGAAATGATTATAGTCCTATGGACATTTGTAATAATGCTAATCATAGTAGTTAGAAATTAAGATTCTGTCCTCTTTTTAGTTGCGTACCAGGAGATTTTTCCCCACCATAGTAGCAAGATCGTAAGCTTAGCAGGGGAAAATGAGGGTAGGTTTGGGTGATGTAGGCTAATGATAGGGTGCTCAGCAGTTAAATCAGAATATGATTACTTGATGCTGGCTGGAGCTAGCTGCAGCACTGGTCTGTGCTGTGCTGTTGGAAGTGAGCTAAGGTAACCTCTAGATGTATTGTTGGGCTAGGTTGTTTACCTGTAATAATGGAATAAACTTAAAGTGGAACGAATTATCAAGAAACCTTAGGTTGCAAAGTGACTGGTGTTATAGGTTAGGTTAGGGATGCTGTGTTGTGGAAAAAGTCTAGTTTAGCTCTGCATCTTGGCTAACTTTTGATATTGAGTGATTTTGTTGTGCATTGTTACTGTAGTAGTAGGAGGAGGAACTAGAGAGTACAGTAACATCTGTTGAGCAATATGTTTTTGTTATAGGATATTAAGTATGGTGATGGAAATGAGATTTATGTATTTCATAGAAAATATTGGGCTGATTATAGCTAAAGTAAAGAGAATACTTGTAAAAGATCAATAGAACTCAAAAAACCTCACCTACTAACCAAAACTAGAAATTTACCAACATGGAATTCGTTAGCTACTAGGGAATCACATGTCTGCTTAGTGTAAATTTCTTTGTTGATATCCAGTGCCATTTACAAAGTGCTTGATGATGGGTTTGGTATAATTCATTTAATAAGATAAAGGTAGTGGCTACATACCTACCTTGTTATGTTATTCGAATGCTCTAAGAGGCTTTGGGTACTCCTATGTATTCACATTGTTTTCCAGATGTGTGCTAAGGTTATCTGATGAACAGAAAGTGCTTAGAGCCACATTCCATTTTATGTCTTTTTTTTTCCTTTCTTCAGGAAAAAGTTACACATACTTATCCGTTTGATAGCTACATTAGCATTCAGTCTTTTGGCAGTTGTATGGAGCATTGCATTTGGGTCTAGGACACTTTTAAAGGTCATCAGCTAAAGTGAGGAATCTGCACTTGCCACCAGCCCATGACTCCTTGAAAAGGTATATGTGGTAGATAGACTGAGACTACCCTTTCCAGTATGCAAGTGCATGAAAACCCATTTTTTCTTTTTGCAGAAGTATACCTCTCCCAGGTGAACTGTTATTGACCAGAGAGGATCATGTGGATGATCCAAGGCAGCATCAGGGACGAATCAGATCATTTCCCCATGAACGGGGTAATTGGGCATCTTTGTTATATGTTCCTTGTAAGTTGGTCTACTCTACTGTTTTGTTTCAGCTCATTTCGTACTCTAGTAAGTTTTTGTTGTGTTTCAGTCTTTGGTACCATTAGATTACCTCTCACCTCTTCAAGAAAGACATTTGTTTTATTCTTGTATGATCTGCTTTTGTGTAAGTGCCACATGTAGGTGTACAGCTGTATAGGCCATGGATAAGTAGTGATTTTGCTGATATAGTAGGAGCCCCATAAGATTTTAAAGTACTGAATATAAGATCTTGTTCAAACTTCGATGAAGCATGGAATGGTGTGACAGTGCCATTCAACATTGTTGGTAGGTGGTCTGGCTCTTAGTTTGCATTCTCATAGGAAATACCTTTAGACCAAAACATTGCACTCACTGCACCCATCTGCCTCATATGCTGTTTACCTTTACTGATTGCATCATCAGCCATACTACCATATCTTTTTTCTTCTATCCTACTTGGCCAAACCATTTTAACTGTTAATGGACTGCATACGTTATCATTAGTACCATTATATTACCTCTCATCTCTTCAAGGGAGACATTTGTCTTAACTAATTTTCAGAAAAGCCAAAGTTGCCTTGTGTTTTATCTTGTCATTATTTGCTTTACCTAACTGCCAATATGTGACTTTCCCACTAACCTAACTCCTTTTGCTTGGAGATTAACTCTTCCTCTGTTATTATACCCAAAATCAATCTTCCCAGTCACCAGGCATTTGTAGATACTATAGATGTCTATACTATGGAGTAATCTCATTTCTACCTTGTAGAAAGATGGAGGCTTGGGTGGAGTGTTCAGTGTTTTTCCACCCTTGTTTTCTTTTGTTAACTGAGCATTTTTAATATTTCTGCTTGCTAGTTTAATTTGTACGTGAGGGAGGCATGTAAGGATAGGGATGAGTAGAGGCTCTTTTGCCATGGCCACCCCCCTTGATGGAAGTTCTTGCAGGGAATGGGCATCAGAGATATAGATACTTATGTATAGATGGTATTGATACATGCCTCTGGTCAGTAAAGGAAGCCTGTTTCCCTTCACATGCATTTGAGATAATTCAATAACAATTATCATGAGGTTTATTAGCAACGGGCACCCTCATCCATGGCAAGAATAGTCCCTTAAGGGACATTTTTTTTAACTCGGGGTTTATCAATAGATTTTGTAATTTTTAAGCGACTCGTACTTTTATTTATCATATGTCTGTTATTCCCACTTGCTTGTTTTATTTCTGAATTTAACATGATTTTTATGCTATGTTACTTCCATTTGAGAGACATCATTGCAAATTTAGATTGTGATTATAAATAATTGAGTCTCTATAGCATGAATGGCAAGTTCATGATCAGTAAGGGAAACCTGTATATTTGTAGCCTTTTAAGAGTTAAGAGACTTTCAGTCATATATCTTTTTAATGATTTCTGTACTCCACATATTGTACTTTTATATTGCATCTTCATTTTGTAGTCCATATATTTTTCTCAGTCTACATATTTTATCCTCCTCTACTAACCTTTTTTCCCCTTTCTGGACCTGGAACCTATTTGATTATTAAAGATGAAATATTTTTGTTATGTATGGATAATTGTGTTTACATATGGTATGTGTGTGCTGATGTATGGTATGCAGATCTGTGTAAGCACTGTAGGAATTGCTTTCATTGCACATTCTCTTTTAAGAACTTTGTATTGAAATAAGAATGCAAGGTGTTATATTTCTGTCATCTGTTAGATCCTAGACTGGTATTTCAAATATGCATTCAGGGATCACATATTTTATGAGCACAACAAATCTGAATATTCAGAATTCAGTTTTCATTAATATAAGTTCTAAAAAATTGATCCACAGTACATTTAGGTGTATATGGGGCAAGTTTTGCATCCTTTATGGCTTCGCTGGTTGCAACATGTCAAGAACAAAATGTGGTCCTTACTCCGTCGTCAGATCTTCACATTTCCTTAACACGAACGCTAATACTTCACCTTCATTGGATTTATCCATTAACAGAAGACCTTAGAGCAAGAGTAAGCCAAATTTCTAAGTAAGTGACATTTTTTTATTATTATCTGTATTTAGTAGTCTCCTTAAGGCAACTAGACCCTGACTAGTAAGCCCAATCACTCCTGATGAATATCTTTTAAGGTTATTTAGTCATAACATGAAATAGTGAAAAAAAATTTTGTCCCATAAATATTCCTTAGATAATGGCAGGAATGCAGACTAACTGCCACAGAAGTTCTGTCCACAGCTCATGCTGATATAGTGTTACAACCTCCTTTGTGTCAAAATTGATAATTTTTTTTATTTTCAGTTTAAAATGATATGAAAGACTCACTGAAGGTACCAAATTTGTTTTTCAAGATATTCATTGAATTTCAGCTTTTTTTTTTTAACGTGGTTCAGAGTATGTACCTAATGAGTTGACCATTATTTTCATGAACAGTTCATTGAAAAAAAAGGGGGTGCATTTTAGTATGTGTGTTTCAGTGAAGCTTTGAAAAGATAACTGTCTCCTTGTGACATTTCTTGACTCAGATCTGCCAGTTGTACAGCAGCAAGATGAGGACGATTGAAG
The DNA here is from genome assembly GCA_032361765.1 of Panulirus inflatus. Lineage (NCBI taxonomy): Eukaryota > Metazoa > Arthropoda > Malacostraca > Decapoda > Palinuridae > Panulirus > Panulirus inflatus. The sequence continues at coordinate 457 of JAUUDY010624247.1, read as the reverse complement.
TTTTGATTTTTCCATTTTTTACTTTTCCATTTTTTTTGCCTTTAGTAATAAAATAATACTGTGCATATTGTACAAGAAGTGGTGTAACTAATGCTTTTATTATTTTATTTATTATACTGTGTCACTGTCTCCTGCATTAGCAAGGTTGTGGAAGGAAACAGACGAAAGAATGGCTCATCCCACCCACATACACATGCACATACGTACATATCCACACACGCACATATATGTACCTATACATTTCAATGTATACATATATATATATGTACACAGACCTAAACATATTTACACATGTACATAATTCATACTTGCTGCCTTCATTCATTCCCGTCGCCACCCCGCCACACATGAAATGAATTTTTTTTTTTTTTTTTTTTTTCTTGCTTTGTCGCTGTCTCCCGCATTAGCGAGGTAGCGCAAGGAAACAGACGAAAGAATGGCCCAACCCACCCACATA
>JAUUDY010624137.1:0-10467 GCA_032361765.1 Panulirus inflatus | reverse complement strand
GGTTGAAGAAGAGAGCAACCGGGGGAGAGAGAGAGAGAGAGAGAGAGAGAGATGTATGTACTGGATGATGGGGGTGACAGTGGGAGGGGGTAGTACCTGGTCTACCCTAGTGACCTGGGTGAGGAGTGATGTTGATTGGTGACATAGATAGTTGACACCAATATGATAATGTCCGTCTCGTCTTTACTTCTCACTTTTCATGACGTTTATATTTTTCAAGTTGATTATGTGGCATATTACTACCAGCTGTGTGTCCGACTTAACGTTGCAATGTGTGTGTGTGTGTTTCCCTCCGGCAAGAGAGCTGCGTTTTCTTCAAATATTAGTTTCCTTGACGTCGGGACTGGATCATAGTTTACATGTGTTAATGATAATCGCTCGAGTAAAATCACTCGGCTGTCGGCGCAGGTCAAGTGAGGCCTAAGGTCACGGTCGGCGTACGCTGTCTGCAGCCTGAAGGGCTTCCCGGCACAGACGTATCGTGGGATGTTATCTCATACAGTGACGGCGGCTTGGCACTATGTTGCTGCCTACTCGATGTATGAGCCTCTTGTGAGATAAGGATAGGAGTGGAGGAGCATCGAGATAACGAGTCGAGTTGGTATCGTCCCCTCTCGTGTGGTATGCCTTCCACTCGGGTACCGGTGTCGGGAATATTTCCACCTTCCCCCTCACCCTGTCCTAGCGCCAGGGGCAGGCGTGGGCAAGGAAGACCTCCAGCAGCAGTAGACGTAGCAGGTGCCACACCCCCCTCCCAGGGGCGCGCCACGCACCTGGTGATGTCTTCGTCGGGCGTATCTCTTAGCCTACAAAGTGGTAATCAGGATTTTCAAGGGGCAAAATGCTTTGCATTCTGGGAGGTGATTGTGGTGATAGATGAGGTAGGTAGGGTTGGCCAAGGGTTACGAGGCGGAGATGCCACTGGCTGACCTGACCAGCGGCCCTAGCACACCTCCTGCCTGGCCATGAGTCACGGGGAGAGGACATACAGGAGGAGACCTGATGGTTCACAACGAGGTTATCTTTAAGGAGAGGAAAAACAAATCTAAATACAGTGGTAGACGTGGGTAACCAAAGCGGAGTGAACTTCCCCTCCCACCTCTCAATCCGGCTCAACCGCCGTTACGAAAATGAGTCAACAATACCTTGCAGTGTAATGCTATGATACTGTCGTGGGCATTCTGTAGGGAAGTGTGGCGTGGAGGGAAAAAGTTCCCTATCAGTTTACTAACATCTACATTGCGGCTGTATTACGAAAAATAACGATCAATTCGATGATAATCAATCACTCTCTTGCTCATAACAGATGTTAGTTGATTATTAGTAACCTAGCCACCATGTTCCAATTGCCTTCTGATGATATTTTCCATTCACAGACCACACTCGTCTGAGAGGCTGGTGTGTATTTTTGCCCCCATTCCGGTCTGCTATCTTAAGACTTGTATGACTTTTGCCTCCTTCCATTCTTTGGCACTTTCCCTTCCCCCAGCAACATCCAGAACATTGCAAGCGACTTATTAAGTGTAGCTGCGAACTACTTGGACACATATGGAGAAACGTCATCAACAGCATGAGCCTTATATGATAGGTTAAGACCCTTTACAATCATGTTTACGTCTGATTTCAATGTTTTTCAAGCCTTCCTGCCCATTCCAGCTCACTAGTCAGCGTCGGGGTTTAACGTTTTCCACTGTGAATACACTTTTGAACATGTCATTCCGTTCCTCTCAAATCCTTATATCATCTTCTACAACTCTTCCCTCCGATTCCCTTAGCCTCATCAGCAGCTCTGAAACTGACAATCTACGTCTTAAAATTCATGTAATTTTTCGTTTTATCTTTTGCCTTGTCTTTAATGTCCTTTTCAAGGTTTTTCTCTTCCTCACTGCTGTTCTGATTCCCTGCCCTAGTTCGCCATTCAAATGCTGGCTGGCTGGAGCACCGCCACACACTTCACCACAGTGTACAGTCCTAAACTCATTCAAAATTGAACCTGTTCAGTGAAAACTGACCTTGAGCTCTGGACAACAGTAATCGTAATGCTCCGAACTTCTCTTCGTGTCAGATGTAAACATCTCTTGCTCGTAAGTTTTCCACAAGAGATATTATGGTCACAGTCAGTTAGCACGTGAACCTGGAGTGAATTAATGAATACATTAATAAATACATTTACAACCTACTCCTAAATTAATATATCTACAGCTTATTATCAATCAATATATTTACAGCCTAATCATGAATGAATTAATCTACAGCTATTTACAGTATAATCATGAATAAATTCATCTACAGCCTAGGCCTAATTATGAATGAATATATCTACAGCCTATTCCTGAAAGAATATATATACAGCCTATTCATGAAGGAATATATCTACAGCCTATTCATGAAGGAATATATCCACAGCCTATTACAATAGTCATCAACAGTTAAAGTCTAGGTTTACTCACTCGTCTTCCTCACTACATGTCGTGTTGAGGCCATGTGTTCCTAATACAGTCAAACAGAATGGCTTGTGGTCTTCGTATCTGCATCATATTCTGCTGGCTGCTTTCTTACTAATTCAATTAGCTTCTCCAGAGTCTCGTCTACATTACGTGGCATAGTGACGACGAGTACTGTGTACACTTTGCCAGAGAAACAAACTGAAATTCAGAGATGTATGGAAGCACGAGGATGCAAGGAAATCAATGCCTCCCCAACCCCGAGTATGAAACGTTGTGTTGATCATCACTCTCGTGAGCGGTCAACACTCGTCACACTCGTGCGCGGTCAACACACGTCGCTCTCGTGAGCGGTCAACACTGGTCGCTCTCGTGAGCGGTCAACACTCGTCGCTCTCGTGAGCGGTCAACACTCGTCGATCTCGTGAGCGGTGATCAACACTCATCGTTGGCATAAGACACTATGGATCAAGCAGTATGTTTACATAGAATTACTCCAAAGTGTTTCTCGCATTATGTGTACATATCTTCCTTGTCATGAAGGTCCACCTCGTTGTTCCTGGTGAAGCAGAGACATGGTGTCCTCAGAGCGGGCGGTGTTACCATCTGAAGTACCATTAACTTCCTGATAAGTCGTTCCTCCATCTTGCCTCGCTTGATCTCTAGCTTTCCTGTTATTCTCTTCTAATCAAAATTCGTTCCTCTTCCTCTTTTCACCCTTGGTATCTTAACCATCACTTCCTTCACTCTTTCTCACTGCTTCCTCTTCATATCTTTCTTGCCAAGCACCTCTTTAGAAAGAGGTGCTCGTAAACTGCAGATCCTCTTCCCTGGTGTTTGGCAGCTCCTTCAGTCTTCGCCTAGCCCAAGGTCTGCCAGGTTTCTGCTCACCACCTCTGGCACCAGCCATGTGGTGGTGCTCTTGTATGTACGTCCACCCTCAACCACAGCTGACGTGGAACACTTGCTCCACTGACCTGTCCCTCAGCCCCAGGTTTTCCTCTGTGAAACAGATATCGCAATTGTTTCTTATGACAATGTAATATCGTTTTTTTCTGAATTAGCAATGCACCATCCATGATAGGAACCATGTCGTGGCACACTGACCACAAGCTATTGGTGTTGAATATGATATTTTGAGACGTTAAATATTACCGTTTTTGTTATTACCTGATTCATTTGCTCTTAATTTCGAAATCAATACTGTCTAACATGTGGTTTATTGTGTGCAGCTAAGATCCACAAGGTTGTGACAGCCCTCTTACTTATAAGAAAAATCCCGTCATTGAGAAGTTTTGGTAACAAATTGCTACGTTTAATGACGTAATAATGACGTTACTTTCCCTTTCTTTTTGAGACATTGATAATTAGAATAGACTCTTGAGCGCTTGATAAAGTCTCTTATGATAGTATAATATTTACAATAATAATTCAAGATAACTCTACATGTTGTAAGTAAGGATGAAGAGGAAGTGATGTGGTGGGAGAACATCAAGCAGAGGGATCACTGTACTGTGAGAGCTGCCAGTGTAGTGACGCAACCACTGCAACTTAAGGGCTAAACCCGGGTCGGAATCCTGGGTACTTACGTCGCTGGTGATGCCAACCATCGCAAACTTACGGTCGGACTTGTGATTACGTCAGGTGTGTCCACAGCCCAGCAGTCACGACGTTACTCCGAGCGTTGTGTGTGAAGGTCATCCATACAACAGAGATGATCACTGAGGAAAGGTAAGTCGAGATTATTATCTTGTTCTCACCTTCAGTTTTCAGGTTTGAGCTCAGAGGTAGACTATCGTAGGGTTAGGCCGAGGTTAGACCACATATTACCTGTCTCTCTCTGTTCTCTAGCCTTGAGAGGTGTGGCCATGATTGAAACCCTCGTTAAGGTAACTCGGTTCATGTTTACTTCATTTCTCTGTTGTTCATCACCTGTTCCCCTAGCTGATCAGTGTACAACTTTGTGTTTATTTTATTTCAACACCACCTGTGGGGTTAACATGTCTCGTACACACTGAGTGAACGAGTGCGTGTCCAAGGTTGGACGATCTAGTTGGTATAATGGTGTAGTTAGACCACAACATGAAACGACTCATGGCGGTAATCATGATAATTTTGTTCGCTGAAATGACTTCCTTGATTCTGGAAGATGGAGAAAATGTCTGGTTATAAACATTGGTCAATGTCTTAGGGAGGAAGGTGTTATGTACATTGTTGTTGTCTTGTGTTGCTGGACACTTAGTGTGTGTGAACTGGAGAGTTAATGACTGCTGCACATATTCTGTTTGAATAGAGAGATGACTAAATATGATTGTTAGTGTTTATTGTAGATTACAGGAGAGATAAAGCTTATTATCTTACATTCCTTTTGGTTACTAAATTTTCTCTGCATTGGTATATCATAAGATTCGATATCGCCTTGTTTTTTTGTAGGATAAAGCATTGAATGTATTATAATATATCTGCCTTACTGAGTGAAGTTCCAAAATCATGTTCGTGTTAATTTCTTTATTTTCCTGCGTACGTGTATCACTGGAACAGCTGTGTGATCTGTGTCTAATTTTTACAAATAAACATTTGTTAGCAGAGTGTATGACAATACAGGTTAGGTGCTGCGTCCACACTGGAAATATCATGGGTTTTCCTGTGTAACTGTTGCATAGTAATTCGCTTTATTTATATTGTGAAATTTAACTTTTTTTGCTTGTAACGATTACTGTTGAATGTGTATATCATAAATGTAATAAAAAATCATAGTCATTATGGATTCTCATGGCATTTTTCAGGTCGTTCATTTCTTCATTTCTGAATATTTTAAAACTGTCCACAGTAGGGGAGGCTTCATAGTCGTGACGTCATGATGTGTAGTTTTCTTTTTTCATTAATGAAGAATATTCACAAGATATGATAACTGACCAAAGTGCTCGATAATGAAGAATATTCACAAGATATGATAACTGACCGAAGTGCTCGATAATGAAGAATATTCACAAGATATGATAACTGACCGAAGTGCTCGATAATGGGAGTCTAAATACTGAGTACAATGTTTATGATTTTTCCTTTTGACTTTGTGACGTCACATGACGGTTATCCCTCGTTAACCCCAGACGTGTAACCGTGCTGGTGACTTGCAAACCGTAAACTCCAAAATTTTTGGTCTTTTGATTCTATTAAATAAGTGTCAGTCGCTTCGTGTTAGGTTAGGTTACATAGAGAGCTGCTGAGGCAGACGGAGGAAGGCTTCACCATATTGATGATAAGTAGAGACTGTGCTGTTTTTCTCTGTGTTTGGCACTTCACCAAAGTTGATCGTTCATGAACCTTTGTCCGCGTGTGGAGGAGATGATATTTACCACATGATAGTGATCATCATTCTGTACATTTCCCCCAGAATGATGGAATTACACGCGACTGTTATCATCGTTCGAGTGCCAATCAGTAGCGGTTATGCAAGAAGCAGTGTTGGTTCGTTAGTTGTCCGGGCTGTAGGTCTTTCAACTGCTAAGGGTCGTTAAGGCCGCCAACGTCAAGCTGTTATGTACACTAACCTAACAATCTTGAACATGTTTACCACACACACACGCTCATTGTACATGTGGCAAGATCCTGGGGGAAGTGGAGCGTTTTGGGTACATACGTACGTACTGGGAGTGGATGTGACAGTGGATGAAAACACTGGAGTAATCCATAGGGTGGGTGAGGGAGGGGGGAGGGTAAGGAATAGAGGTCACCTTCCATGAGGGAAAAGATGTGTGGGTTTGATGATGGTATAGCGGGCCCGACGGTGCTAGGTGGACGCCAAGCCTCGTCTCTGGATACATAAACACGCAGGAAGTTGGAACTGCTGGACATGACATGCTTGAGGATAGTATTGGCTGTTGGGAGGATTGATTACGTAAGAAGTGTGAGGATCAGGTAGAGGTGTGAGGATCAGGTAGAGGTGTGAGGGAGTAGAGAGTAAGATGGTTGAGGGAGGCGTGAAGACGGCTTTATAATGCCAAGTCCAGCAGCACTTCAGTCGACCATCTACATCAGTGTTTTGAGAAGGTCGAGGAAGACTAGCAACTGTGTTGATCATCTACATCAGTGTTTTGAGAAGGTCGAGGAAGACTAGCAACTGTGTTGATCATCTACATCAGTATTTTGAGAAGGTCGAGGAAGACTAGCAACTGTGTTGATCATTATTTATTGAGTCTGATAACAGGAAGGAAATAGATTCAACTGTGTAAACACAGTCCTCAGTGTATCACAGTCACTGAAGCAGATAATAAAGGAGAATTGTGGACATACATTTGGAAAAACTTCTTAAAACATCTATGTAATATTTACTGTATAATTGTTTTACCTTATTTACTTAAGAATATGAAATTAACTACAGACTTTTTGACCCAAGAAATACATTATTTCTACAATAATTGACCCAAGAAATACAATATTTCTACAATAGTTGACCCAAGAAATACAAGTCATACAATAGTTCTGTCTGTATCATAAGAACATCAGGTATGGGCAGTGCCATAACGTGGGGCACTTGATGAAATTATCTGGAGAAAATTGTTGGTTTGGAAATGTCAAAAACATTTTCTCTTCTCTGCTGTCTGTCCTCCAGGCATGAGAGACATTCGGTAGGATATCTCAACGAAAATTTGGGTTAGGGGCTTCGAACCCCAAGTAGTCCCGTTCAGGATGCACTGGCCCTCCTCACTCTTCGCTAACCACTGAACTACAGTTATGGCAGTTCGCTCGTTTCGCTCCCCGTCCTCGGCCGCTCAGTGACCGCCACAGGAATGACGTCAGTGACCCACTCGGTTCCAGCTGTTGGCAGGTTCCAGAAGTGGCAGGGTGGCTGGCACACCAAGAGCTGCCACAGTTGGTACACAGGAATATTTCTTTCCTTAGACAAAAGATTAAATAATTTCCTTCTGTGGTTGTTAGCGAGCACGCTGGACTCTGTCTATTTGGGTAGATCCACGACGTCTAAACCAGGTAACGTTATCGGAGAAGGCTAAGGGAGAGGCCAGCTTCCTAATATCATGTGGTCTCGTGTAAAGACCAATTTGATCTATTGAAACTAGTTTCTTAATTCGTGTGGTAATTCATTCTTAATTCCTTTTTTAAATATTTCGTAAATGAAAGATATTTCAAGGTTCCAGGGTGCTCACGTGAGTAGTCCAAAAGTTCCAAAAAGCATGATGTTCTCTTGATAAAGTCTTGCAAGAACAGATAACACTTGGGCTATTACAATACGTTACACATTCCCTCTTAAGGCAAAAATTTAGTGTCTGGACTTGCTTAACCAGTAAGAGAGTGTCATCAAGTAGCAGAGGATTCTTTTGTTTAGACATAACATGTAATTCACTACCTCTCCTGCCACAGTCTGCGGCTGTAAGGGAAAGATTTATTTCTCAAATGACGTTCAGGAGCTAAAATACCAGAAAACTATCAAAATGTAAAAGGTTCAGGACTTACGAAACCTCCCACTCGGGCTGCAGTGTTGAAGCGACCGATCTTCTAAAAAAGATCGAAGTGTATACCAAACAGCGCCTGTCAGATTAACACCCGCACCCAGAAATGAAGGAATTCTTGTAAGAGGCAATGTTGTCACGAGCCTTACTCTTGTTATTAAGGCTACACTCACCTTGACGACATCACATTCTTCAAGGAGGGACTGAAAGTTTTCCAGACAGATTGGTAACGTCTTTAAGTAGAAGGACGAATGTAAATGCCAAAGGAAAACTGTTAAGCAATCTCCAAACGTCTGGTTGTGGCAGTGTTTGAGAGTATCCGTACGTGTAAAGTCCAGAATCCAGGACTTGAGGCTGGGGTCCTGGGCAACAGCTGAAGCGGTTTAGAAACTGCGGAATCAACGGAGGGGCACGACAACAGCAGTAGTCTCTGGCACGAAGGTTGTGTACCACATTCAGGGTCGACCACCAGCATCAAACCACGGAAACAAACCAACTGAACAGAACTTTTGCCATAGGTGTACTGGGGTAAGAGGTAGTAAATCTAGTAGTATCGCAACGATTGTGGTGGATATCCTAGGGAAGGAATCCATTTGTAAGATTTCATCCTTATACACATTTCAGTTGACATTGGCTGACTTCGATCGTGCACCTACCTGCCCAGACATAGCGTACACCAAGGAGATAAGAGGCTTGGAGAGGAAAGCACTTGAACAGTAAGGGAGGAAAACTTTTTCCAGTAACACTAAGAGAAGCAGGGAACTGCAGTAGTCCTTGTTCATCAGGCATCACACATCCACAGTGGTGTCCATCAGAAACAGCATTCCGTACTCCCGACATTTTGGGATATGGAAAAACATAGGAACAGCAGCTCCTTTATGATGGTATGGACGGACTGTTGTATCTACCTCCATGTAAGGGCCTTCAACTGCATGACTCTTCACAGAATGGAAGCTCCATCCTTGATTCACTGAGTCCGTCCACATCACCACACAAGTTATGCACGAAGTCTCCGAGGTATGGGTTTTGCAGGTGGAGCTGCTCTACGTCGGGTCGAGCAAATTAAAGGTGTGAGAGGTTGGCTGGGAAGTGCTCTAGGAGGGTTTCTGCTGTCTGAAGGATACAATTTCTTTACTCAGAAGGTAATCTTTTGGTCTGCAGCCTCACCATGTTGCTACACAGAGCCACCAAACTAAACTTCCCCTGAAATGTCTCTGGTTGACCTGGAGACACCAGGATCTGGGATCACAATGCAATCTCAGCAAACGGATAATCCTGAACTTTGTCCCCGGGAGACGCAGAGTGCCAGTACAGGACACACAAGAAGTGCTAAGTAAATTCAGTATGAAGGTTCTAACTTGGGCACGACGGGTCTTTTGGTGTGCTGAATCTGTGTTTGTATTGTTATACAGATGGATGGTGTCCAGAATGCAGGCGAGAGTGTCTCGTAAATATCTGGGGAGTGTAGTTTCAGGTATGCAGAATTTAAGAACGAGTTGAGACGGCGGTTTGTTAGTGCTTGTCAAGTCTTTCCTGTGTGTTTGTGCCTAGTGTCACGTTTGTTGGAGGAGAGGGGATCTCTCAATTTAGATCGCTGAAGTGCAAAGCTGAGTTATATTATTTTTTTCTACTTGGGGGTTGGTTATGATATGGTTTGGGTTGGACATGTATAGGGATGCTGCGGAAAATTCGGTGCTGAGCATGTTGAAACGAGATTATATTGGCAGCATTTTGCTTCTATGCAGGAACCGAATGTTTGTGCTTTCAAGACAGCTTCATTTGCTTGCTTTGCAGTCTTCTGTTTGCTTTAAACAGGGTGGATGACCAGGCTCGTGAGGCGTAGTTTAGGGTGGATCGGATGAGCTGTTTGTATACCATATCAAGCAACTTTGTTCTTCATCCAAAGATGGTGGTAGTCATTCTTCTGAGATCGCTTAGTTTATTGATGCCTTTCTAGGATGAAGTCTTGAAGCTTGGTTTCTTTCCTATAGTTTGTGTATTGTACTGTTTGTGGATGTGTGGGTCAGGTAGCTTCGTCCAGGTGTTATCAGGCTGGGTAAGAGGTCAGAGGGGCGCTCGTGTCACATGTTCCAGGTGGTTCTTGTGTTCATTGTTGGGGTACAGAGATGATGTGTGGTGAGGGTAGTTGTTGGAGGTGGTGGGCTGGAAGTCTGGTTGGTCGGTGCCGTCACGTGAGGAGGTTGAAGGGATACCGTTGGTTTATGAGTAGTTCTCCTTTGGGATTTTGGGTGTGAGTGTTGAGCGAGTGAGGAGGGAAGAAATGTAAGTGTTGCTTATTGCAGTTTTAATGTTATTGACAATATGTCAAGTGTTGTTTTTGTTTGTAATCTCTTTTGTGCTCTGAGGAATAAAAAACGAGACGTTATGGTGTGTTATGAAGTCCTCCCCCTTGTCTTGTCCTTTTGGTGTCTCTCATGTCTCAAGGCTGTGTATGTATGTATGTATGTATGTATGTATGTATGTATGTACGTATAACAAATACATGCTGGATCAGGGGTGTGAGTCTGGTTTCTTGGATGAAGGCCATGTGTAAA
>JAUUDY010624028.1:0-16227 GCA_032361765.1 Panulirus inflatus | reverse complement strand
ACCCACATCCATAAGCTCATCACCATTTTCATTCACAACCCTGCCACATTACTCACCTTTGCATTTAAATCACCCATCACTAATACCCGGTCTCGTGCACCAAAGCTGCTGACACACTCACTCAGCTGCTCCCAGAACACTTGCCTCTCATGATCTTTCTTCTCATGACCAGGGGCATAAGCACCAATAATCACCCATCTCTTTTCATCCACTTTCAGTTTTACCCACATCAATCTAGAATTTAATCTATCACACAGTCCCACAACTCCTGCTTCAGGAGTAGTGCTACTCCTTCCTTAACTCTTGTCCTTTCACCAACCCCTGACTTTACTCCCAAGACTTTTCCAGACCCTTCTTCTCCTTTATCCTTGAACTTCGTATCACTCAGAACATCCAGGTTTCTTTCCTCAAACATACTAACTATCTTTCCTTTCTTCTCATCTTTGTTACATCCACACACATTCAGACACCCCAATCTGAGCCTTCGAGGAGGTTGAGCACTCCCCGCTTGACTCCTTCTGTTTCTCCTTTTAGAAATTGAAATACATTAAGAAAAGCTCTTTCAAATGGTAAGAGAAAAGAGTAGATAAAAGATAAAAAAAGATTTCAGATTAATTGAAAATTGATGCACTGGGAGCATAATAATTATCTAAAGTAGCCACAGCTTGTGGTTTCATAAAGAAAGGTTGCTGTAAAGACACATTGGCATATTTCATACATTTTTTCTTCTATTTTCCACCTTTACCTCATTCAGTCTTGTTTCTAGTCAAGTTGTACCCCCGTACTTTGTGTGTTATTATTTCATTAACATGTTTAATTTCTTTTGCAGCTATTGATCTGATAAGCAGTTTGCTACAAGTAAAGCAGAGGAAACGTCTCACTGTGGATAAATCACTGGCACATGTCTGGCTTCAGGACTACCAGTGTTGGTGTGATCTTCGGGAATTAGAACGAAAAGTTGGCGTACGTTATATTACACATGAATCTGATGATGCTCGTTGGGCATCTTATCGTAGATCGGGTGTCCCAGTGTCTCCTGTTACTCCTACACCGGTGTCTCCGGATGATGATTTGTTATCTGCATAATTAGTATTAGGACCTATACTTTTATCGAGTAATGCAAATGTTACTTTGTTAAGGTAATTCTAAATGGAAGTGACTGAAATTGAGTGAGATTAAAGTGTAATGATGGAAGTGACTTGGTTATGTGATTAAACAGAATTTACAAATTCTAAAGAATATTTTAGGTCTAAGTTTAAAGTTACAGAATACTGCACAACATTGCCAGAATCTATTTGAATTATTTACAGACATTCAGTTCTTGAGGACACAGGGTACCTTTACCTTCTTTGATTCAAAATTATTAGGAAGGAATTGGTTTCAGTGCCAGAGCCTTAGAAAGAGACAGTGATCCTGTAAAGATATGGCTTTTACAGGGGAAAATATATTGGCTTCTTGTATATATGAAAAATAAAGCAGACTCAATTTACTATAGTTTGATGTCAGTAGCAAAATACAGTATGCCTTCTTGCTCCCCCTTTTTTATTTGAGACCAAAATTAAAATATGTAATGGTAATTAAAAGTATGAAATTTTTCGAGATTTTAGATATTCATTAGAGCACACATTTTTTACTGTGGTTTACATATACTTAGGATTTTGTTTATAAACAGAGATATTTGTTATTCTCTGCATTAACTATTTCTTTAACCATTTTGATGCGTAATTAAATTTCAGGTTGGTTCCCAAAATGTATCACTTATCCACAAAGATGGGAAATTAATTTGATCTTTTCCGTTATTTTTTTTGAATCCCAAAAGGTGATATATTTTCTAGATCTGGCATTAAAATAACTTGAATTCCATCCTGGATAGAGGGAAATGATCTACATCAGAAAATGCACAAAATATGTGAAATAGGTTTCTCCAATAAATAATAAATAAATCACCATAAGTCAGTAAATAGTTAAAACATTATCTATTATAAAAAAACATGAATACCAACATACATTCTCTGATATCAGTATCCATTGAAGAAGTGAAGGATGTTCCTGGAAAAGTGACAAATTTCTGGTGAAAATTGTAGTTTTTATTTTGTCATGGTCTTTATTATTCAACTACTGGCAGTGTAGATTATAATAATGACAATACAAAAACCGGTATCAGTATAATAAGAATTATATACTATACATCTAAGATTAATTAGATATATGACATCGTAAATCAAAAAACTGATAATCGTTGCTATATATCATGTCTTTCATATCAGTCAAGTGCTGTCTTAATCGGGGAGGTTCTGGCCTTTGACATTATCAGTCTTATGCCATTTGTGCTCAGAAACAGGTTTAGCTGAGCTGGTTGATACATTGGTTCAGGTGTTTCCACTTCTCCATATCATAACTGTACCTCTGAAGCATCATAATCAGGATCATTTCATCTTCAAACTCACTCCTGCTCTCATACACTGCCAAAATGGCTTCAGTCTCTGCATCACTTGTAGCCCACTTCCTCTTGCCACTCATCTCTACTTTGGGAAAACAAAACATTTTGGAAATTATAAACATGAACATAAATTACTGTATAGCAGATGATTCCATAATCTCTTACAAATATCAACATAAAAAGGAATATAAAGCTTGTTAGTTAAATAAATGATAGATAGCTGACAAATGAATAGATTACATCATACTCAAAGCACAAGAATTAAAGGGCACACAAGTTAAGTGCCTACTCATTCACTGCACAATCAGTCAGCTGATCAATTGTAAATGCAAACTACATGCTGTGTTGTTTCCAGACAGCAGTTTTCCAAAGCTTGTGACATAATTTTTCTAATAAGATATAAAACATGATAATGAATATCACAGTATGATATGACATCTGCAACTGTTTGAAATAGATGTTCAAGCTCAAGCATTATACACATGAATTCTAAATGAGGGAAGCAAGTGCAAAAACTGTAAACCCACACATATATGCATTTAGCAGTTGATTATAAAACTTATCCCATATGGATATCCCACAGGATAGATAATTTAATAGTGAATATATCTGTGAGATACAGCATATGACATTTGCAAGTAAATTAGTACACTGTGGGCAATGTTACTCACAGATGACAGCACACATTGAGACGAGATGGGCTTTTCAATGATGCAGGGATGTTCCCAAATGCCGTGGTAGAGGGTAAAGTTTTTCTCAAGCCATGGGTTAAATCCGAATACTGTCTCATGTGAGAATAAATTTTAATTTGTTTACTCCCAAATGATATAGCAAAAGGGTTAGACTTTGAGCTTGGTTTTTCATACAGTTCAAATGTTCCCTTCTCTGTGGGATGCATCATTTTCTCTAAGGTTGTGAACATTCATCTTACTTCACAGCACAAAATCAAGATACCTATTTGGAGTGGATTTTCTAGCTGTAATGGTAGACAAAAGAACTTAATCAAATCTAAAATACTTTCATATCAGTAGTTTATGTTCTATTGATGATTATGCTGGATTTTTGTTCTTGGTAATAAACATAAGTATGTTGAAGATACATATTGAGTAGTCAGTTTTATACGAACTACTTCCCTTGGTGTGAAATTGATTTTTATAAACAGTTGAGTATCCAGTTGTTTTCCTGGTGTCTTTAGTGGTTTTGATATTTTGATTATGCATTTGAAGGGGAGTTGTGATAACCATATTTAGGTGGATCAATTTATATTTCTCTCCCTTGTAAATGAAATTCAAATAATTTCATGTTTGATATGCCCCTTAAAGGTAGTAGTAAACAACAAGTGTTTTACTCTACTATTTCCTGACAAAAGCCATTGGTGTCATGTAGTTTGCTATATCAGTAACACAATCTATTCAGGGGTTATGATGGTTGTAAAAATAGAGTAAAAGAACCTAATGTGTCGTAAAGACAAAGTTTACTTCAGATGGTGTCTTTTCATGGTCTTGTAATAATCACACATAAAGTGCGATTTATCAGAATTCAGAGAAGGTGTGCTTATGCTGAAGTTTCCTGAATATTTTAGTAACTAACAGTTGAGAAAAAATGCCATACCATTAATTTTCAGAAGCACTCAAAATGTATATGGAAGAATTAATCATGGTTTTATGTCACATTAGTGAAGCAGACACCTGCTACTTATATTGTAGGAAAAAAGATCGTATATGAAAAACATTTATCCATAACAGTAAACTGCATGATTTATGGAATTGAGTAAAAGCAGAGAACACCAAAACCTAAGAATAGGAAAGGAAAGATTAGTACAAGTAGTAGAATATACAGAAATGAGAAATAGCAATTACTGAAGGATGATGTAGATTGTAAAAATTATAAAACACTGCATGGGGTTGCTGTATGAATTTGGATGAAGAGAAGAATTCATCATTAATGAAATGACAGTCCCATCATTTCATTAACATTAGCACTTCCATGGGTTGCTGAGTCTGAATTATGTAATCCCTAGGTGATGGTATTCAGTGAAAATATAATGATCTTTATCAAACTTATTCTTGAATCATTCCATGATCTAAAAGCTTAAGGATTTTGCCTGAATGTTTTCAGAAATTTACTGAATATCATTAAGGTTTATAATATGATTCATTTATTTTGAGATTCTGTGAAAATATGTAAACCTTGGGATAAAGCAAGTGTGCTTTTTAGAATCTATTACCCAAAAGATGTCTAGGATGCTAAGGACTGTCATCAGCAATAACAAAATATTTTGGTTTGTTATCAATTATCACAATCACAAAAACACGACCACACAGCTAGTATCCTCATACAGTTAGAATATTGTATGCATCAGGTGAATATGATGGTATTCTTTCATTTGTTAAAAGGTTCTGTTGATTGTAACTGACTTAGAGTTTTATTTAAGAGCTCAACAGAGCAATGTTTCACATGTATATAACAAATGCTCAAAAAATTGAGGGCTAGCCAGTTTATCTTTTGTCAATTCTTGTTCTTGTTTCAAAGCATGGGTGTAGGTGTTTTTCTTGGTAGACAAGGAAAGGTATATTTCAAAAAATAAAAGAAAAAAATTATTGCCTACTATTCTTAATGTAATCTTAAGAACCCCTAAGATAGGCAAAATTGATTCTTTTACAGTAGAACCTTGATAACTTCTAGCAGATCTTGGGAAAGCTTTTGCCAAGATGGTTAAAAAGTTAATTAATTCATTGCAGGGATGAACTTTTGCATAAATTTAGTGTATTCCCAACTTAGATTAAATAAGCATTTGAGTTGGGAAGTCTTATGAATGTTGCTAGATATGGAAAGCATGCAAACTTTGTGCACAATATTTGCAAGGAGGTTAATTTGGTATCATCTGATCAGTGACTCTTCCTTGTTTATGTTATTGAAGACTGAGATGTAAGACATAACAGATATTGAAAACTTGTGCTAGTGATTATGGTAAAACTAGAGAATGTAAACCACTTGAAGGGGAGGCACTGTTACTTCTCTTTGTCTGACGAGTAAACCACCTAGAATTTGAAGTTGAGGATGACATTATCTTTATGGACTGGCTCCTAATTCAAGAAAGAATTTATTATTTTTTGGTGAGACAGGCAGCCAGTTACATGTATTGAACACAGGTGTACAGTTGATTCAGTGAAATGTAATATGAAAAAAAAACTAATGACAGATATGTGACAGACTTAAAAACATTCAACAAAAATTTCCAGTCATATTAGTGACTTTTAGTACATGAGCAGAATCTTTGAGCACACCCAGCTGAATACTTTTATTCTACTTTCATTGGAATGAAAGTATTTTACTCACAGCTTGATTTAAATCATCCACCCCATCTCACACTACGTACTTTGGGTTATATTCACTCAGAATTATTTCAAGGGTGAGTATCAAAGATAAGCATTATGATGGTATTTTGGTATGTTTATGTACAGAATTTTTTTTTTTCTTATTCAGATCTGTAATTTTTCAGTAGCCAACTAAGTTTGAGGTAGCTAATCCAGTGAATGTAGTGGACTGTTGATGAGAGGTAGTCTTGTGTTGAACTGCCATGTGTGCATACTTCAGTAGCCTCCTTATTACTAAAGAGACAGAGATCACTCTCTTGAAGTTACAACAGTATATTTGCTTTTAGTGAACCTACATTGTCAAAGCTGATGGTGTTAAGGTACAGATGCAAAAGAAGCCAAGGAGGTGATTTAACTCAATTTTTATACCTTGTCAGATAGACCTTTTTCACTTTATAAGTATGCATGTCATCATGAACCATACTAATTAATTTTTCATGGAATAAACTTTGTTCCAAATTGAGACTTCCAAAGTAACCTTAATTTGGGTTTGCAATTGGGATATGCCCATCATAATTCTGGCATACCAGTCCTGTGGTGATTTGTAACCCATGTTCCTTAGGATAATTAAATCTATGGAAAATTATGTAGATGTGTAGACATAGAAGAAAAACAACTCCAAAATACACTCCTTTAACTTGGGCTGTGATTGAAAACAATATGATTTCAGTGAGTAGCCACTGTGTAAATCTATAAGGAAATGAATGATTTTCCTCTTTAGATTAATTATTTTGTTAAATGTTACCATAATTTTTATTTATTTATTATTAAGACATGTCCTAGGACAACTGAGAAATTATGCTGAGGTAGTCAATATCATTTGGAGGATGGTTAATAACTGGTATGAAATATTTTTGTTTTATGTGCTTTTTAATCTGCCTTTATTTGTATCTGTGGAAAGTTTATAAGGATTTTGCGTGAATTATTATGAATTTACAGTGATCTTCTAGAACTTTTTTATATTCATTTCATGATTTTAAATTTTTCTTACTCCATTTTTTCATACATAGCCCCATTTTGATGCCTTGCATTTCAGTTAGGTTCTACTGTAGTGGGTTTTAACTACTACTTTGATATTATATTGTCTGCCTGGCACTTACTGTTTTCTCTCTATTCATTTAGAGATTTTGTTAAGGTTTCTGACTTTATTTTTTCATACAAATGAGCCCCATTTTAATATCTTGCAGTTCAGTGAGGTATTACTGTAGTGGGTTTTAACTACTACAGTATTGAAATATTATTTTGTCTTGTTCATGTACCTACTGAATGATATTGAAGAATTGTGTCTTCTAGCTTTAATGATTATTACTATTTGAACTGAAATGTAAAATTAACTACAACACATTTGTGATAGTCCTGAAATAGTGATCTTGTGATTGTACATTAGTATCACAGGTACAATGTTTACAGTTGAATTTTTATAAACTACAGTATTATAAAAAGTTTCCGAGTTAAGTAGGTAGAGTAATTCAATTGTGAATAAGGTAAAAATACCCACATAGGGATGCACAGTAGCAGTATATTTTTTTTTTTATCCTTAAAATCCCAATTCATTTTGTGCGCTCTGGGTATCATTGGCAGCCATTATATAGAAAACAAAATTTCTTTCAGTTTTGATGTTTTGAAATTTGATTATCATTGTAGCTGGACATTCTTTTGATTCATAAAGTTTAATTTTCTGATATGTACAAAAATATTTTTTTCTTTGTGTAAATAAAGGCTGTGGCAACATTATAAATTTCTGTCAGCTCAGACATTTGTCAGAAGCATACAACTTAATAGCATGAAAACCAGTAACTTCCTGAATTTGAAAATCAAATGCTGTTATTTTTAACCTTTGGGCTTCCGAAGACTTGATATTTATCATATAAATATACTATTAGTAATCTATATTCAATTTGTAGTAATTATGATGGGTTAGGTAAAAAGAAACATTATTTATCACAGATAATTGTAGGGGCTACTATAGGGAGGTAAGTTATGTAGCATCCCATAACGTTTCACTTTTTTCATGGTGCAGATTTGTAACTGAAGTATTGGTGTTACACTCTTGACAAATTTATTGATAGCATACTTTCAGTACATAAGGCAGTATTAAAGAGCTTAGAAAACAATAATTCTGGCCTGTGGTGTATTGTTTTAATAATTACAGTATTTGGGTAATGAACAATTGTGATCTGATTTGTCACTTTTTACATATTTAGAGCCACCAAATTCCTCATATTTTATGATTAAGCTACAAAAGAAAGGTTTCATCACTTTCATGTATAAATGTGCACTGCTTTCTTAGATTCATACTGAACAAATAAGCCTTTTTACTCAGTACAGTATGTATAAAGGGAAAATTCAGCATGATTTATTGGCCAAAGTCCTGGGTATTTTTTGCAATATTAAACTAGCATCTGGTGTTCCCACAAGATAGCAGAAACTTGCATCACAAACTCTCAAGGTTCATAAGAATATATTAAGATAGTGCTTGACAATTTTTAGGTGCATTTTAAAAAAGTTCATTAATATTATATTAATATTAATGTTTGTGATATTAGTGATTTGTGTATGCAAGAAGGGTTTACTTTTGTGGTGTCCCATCTTTTAATCCCTGTTCTATCTAACATTTTGAATATTTTAAAATGCTTCTTCACTTAGTTAGTTCCATTTGTCCACCAGTCTTTTACTATAGAAATATTTTCTCCTTTTTAACTGTTGCTTGTTTTTTTTTAGTCTTTTAGTTTGACCAAATTTTGCATATTTAAAAGAAGTGATCTGTATTTGCATTGTCGAATTCATTTGGAAAATTGAAACTTGTAAACATGTCTCCCCACCTCCTTTTCTCTTTAAACATGGTTAAATCCATAGCCACACACTCTCCTTGTAGCTTACATCCCTTACTTAACATAGTCATTTCTGCTTGCCACTGAACCTTCTTTAGTATATTAGTGTGTCTCTTGAAGTGGGATGATGAAAGTGGTGATGCATACTGTAATTTAGCTTTAATCACTGCTGCAGATATTTCATGGCAGTTTGGACAGTTTTAAGCTGTATTTAGTTTACCTTCTTACAGCTTTCTTAATATGTTGTTCTGGTGACAGGCTGGATACTGTCTCACCCTCTAGTTACCATTCACATATAGACTCCTGTAATTTGCATCCTACTAGATGGTAGTCATAACCTACCTGTACTTTAGTGTGCCCTCATTTCACTTAAAATTTGGCAAAATTTAAATTATCAACCACACATCTGATCAAAGCTGGAGCCTGTCTATGTAGTCTATTTTGCCGTTGGTGCAGTCCTAAATATTCCTTGGTTCTAAGTTTTGGCAATATTTATAGACAATTTCAGTTATGATTCAAGTCCTCATAAGCAAGTCGTATATATGACTCAATGATATCAATGACCCTGATAATGACGTATCCTGCAGTACACTGCTGATTACTTTAATGCCTTGACTGCATCAGTAAATTCCAATACCCTTCCCTAATGATGTTAGTTATACATAAGAAAATAAAAATGTTCATTTTACTCTTTTTATTATTTTTTTTCCATCATGAAAAGACCATAATGTTATCATGTATAACAATCAGATTCATTGATAACAATATTAGATATCAGATTATCCAAAAAAATTATGAAAAGTATGAAGAAAAATCTCCTTTGATCAGTGGTATACGAATTGGTTCAGTTGATTCAGTAGAAGGCTGTGATTCTCCAAGAGTTGAATGAATTGGGACTGTATAATAAAATGTAATAATAGAAACAGCCTTTTCAGAAAACATGTAATAATGAAATTTGAGTGAAAAGTACCCATACATTGGTGTAAACTTTATTTGATGACAAAAGTACAGCACATTATACATATAAATTATATCAGTCTGGTATCAGTCTGGTTGCATAAGCATACTCTAGAGTTAACTTTTCTTTACATTTATGTAGTCTGGGTACAGTATTAATTTTTCACCAGCAAATGTGGGACCACAAACAGTGAGGGCTTTACTGGACCTTTTTTTTTTCCCCACCTTTCATTTCTTTATACATTGCTTCGGAATAATTGAAGACACTTCATGGTTTGCCTTGTGTGCTGTCCTTGTATTTTGAAGGGCCAGATTATTGAAAGGAATGGTCATGAACTTTTAAAGGGATGGTCGTGAGTATTCATGAGAAAAGCAAGCATATAACTTTTAAAACATCAAAATTTGTGTTTCTTGTTTATTTTGCAAAAAATAACACACAGTAAACATTCACAATACATTTTACTATGCTATGATATCCATAACTTACAGAAATTATAGTGAAAAAATATAAAAAATGTAAGAATAAAAATGAAGGTGGCATGGAGTGATCATCTTATTCTGTGTTCATGCTCAAGTTTACTCTTGATGCTGGTAGTTGGCAGTACATATTGGGGTCTAGTTCCCATTTCCTAAGCCAGAGAGAATGAACAAACCTCACACTAAGGGGAAACATTTAACGAGATTGTCATAAACTTTTGAAAGGATAGTCATAACCATTTATGTGGACATTGACCTTTTCCTTGTATAATATATTTTCTTTTTCTCATTTGCAAAAAGAATTACTCCTAATTAACATGAAATCCATATCAATGTTAAAAATAACCTGTCAAACTTATGGTGAAAAATTCCTTAAAATAGAAGAGTTCAGACAAGAGTGGTATTTACACTCAAGTTATCCAACATTGCTGGTAGTGGCAGTACATCTTGGGGTTTAGTTCCCATTTTGTAAGCTGGAGAGAATGAACAGACATCACATTTGGGGGAAATTTTTAAAGGAGTTGTAAGCAGTTATGAGGGAAATTTAATTACACTGTATAAAACATCACAATTTCAAATATTTTCTTATTCAGTTTTCAAAAATAGATACAGTATGAGCATTCACAATACACTCCAGTATCTTACAATGACCATAACTTACTTAAAGTATGGTGAAAAATTCATAAAAATGGAAGTTGAGACCAAGGTGACTAGGAGGGATTGGCTGACTCTATCTAAGCTCACGTTTGCTACTGTTGCTGGTAGGTAGTAGCTTAGCTTAAAGGTCTAGTACCCATTTTCTAAGCTCAAGAGAATGGATAAACCTCACGTTAAGGGAAAAACTTTATGAATCCAGAGAAAAGTCATAAATTGTGCATTAAGGCAAAGCTTCATGTGACTACAGTGAAATTATACTTTTAAAAGCTTAACCATGTTAGAAAAGGTACCTCTACCCTGCTATGTATCCTCTTCCTTTCTGTTATGGCAATTTTCAGTACATTAGAGTTCCTATGCTTGTGCATGTCTCGAGATACAGTCTCTTCACCAACATTCACTAGGAACAGTGATAGGTAACTTTTGGAATTCCAGAAAATACACTGTTCACCCACTTAAGTTAGTGTCCAGAAGATGCACCATGCATGACCTCTTCACTCTAAACCTATGCTGCTTCTATGGTAGTTTCCCCAATTACAATTACTCATCTGTTTGCTTTCTGATTTATTTTCATTTTACAGACCGTGTTGTCAGTACTTCTTCTTAATTACAGTGCCTTTTTCCTTTCATAGAAACAGGCATGACAATTACTATCTTTCATTGTCATCACTTTCATTGTCTCACTTATATGCAGCTATATTTTTCATGATAAGAAACACGGTGTCTAACAATCTTGTTTCTCTCCATAGTTTCTACTCATCTTATCAGCTTTGTAGTAGGGTAATGTGGCTTCCATTTAATTCTATCTATCTATCTAACTGTATCTTTGACACCTGTTCCTTTCCGGAACTCCCTTGAGGGGGTGGCTACGGCAACAGAGTCTCCATAACTAGTGACCTTCAGTGCTGCTTCTTAGGCTTGAGTACCTCACCCTTAACAGGCCACTGGCAGAGGGCAAGTCTAGTGTAGTGTTTGCAGAAGCTCCCGGCTAATGTTCTTACTGACTATTTCTACCTGATATTTTTACCTAATGTTCCTACTGAAATGTTCCTACCTACTACTACTACTATCTACAGCTCTTACCATTTTTCCAAAAAGCAGGGCTAGCACATAGCACTCACCACAGGAAAATCTACAGTTACAAAGAATGAGCTGTGTGATTTAAGTGTTGTCAAGTGTTATTCATGACAAGGAGAGATTCTCTGTTTGTGGACAGAATCCCAGTAGTATACATGAGTGAGGCACAAAGAAAGGACAGCTACTTGAATTAGAGGAGTGCACCTTGACAATTATTGAAATTTTGGCTCACCATGCAACTGTCACTAACCCTCCTAATACCCAGGTGGGTAGTACTGGTAGTATACCTTCCTGGTCATTGGCTGCCTACCAACTACTACTTACTTTAATTCTTAGCTCTTCAAATAATATTTTCAGCTTTTGACAATTGCTTTCCCTAAATTCTGTGGTCTGACCATGTACATTAACCCTTAAATGCCAGGTGACTTTCTCTGTTCCCACTTTGAAATGGGTGTTCAAATTAAGTTTCTCTTTATAAATGAGAGAAATAAAGTAAATTATAGGTATAAATGAGCTAGCATAATTTGTACATCTCTGGTTTAGCCCTTAAGTTGGTAGAGGTTTGAGGAAGGTGGTGTATTTTAGAATTAGCAAGGAATTGGGTGAATTCAGAGATGTCACTTGTAATTATGAAAGAAATACATATAATTGTAAAAAAGAAATACAAATAATTGGGCCTTAATGAGTAGGTTGCCTTAATGGGGTGGAGATAGAGGGGGGTCAGATGAGCTTTGCTACAAAAATGTATAAATAACTATTACTTTATGGCAACTCTTTACATATATTTACACACTTTAATATCTGTAGAAAACATCTATAGTGACCAAGGTGGAATTTAAGCTAAAACACAATGTGAAAGTCCGCACATTGTGAAAGGAATCTTCACATTAACTCTTTTGGCGTTGTATAGGGTGCCTTCTTATAAAGATCAAGCATTGCATGAGGAGACTTCATATGAAAATCCCTGGTGTTTAAAGGTTAAATGCACTCTAGGTGCACTTTCAGATCATTTGTGTTGCCCATTTTTTCCTTTTAACTTCACCATCTGTGCTGTAATGTACTAGTTTCATGCTCTCTTATACCTTTCAAATCTTACTCGTAAGTTGTTCTCCTTAGTATGTCACCACTATCTATAACCCTGTGATGATCATTTCTATTGAACCCCCATCTCATGAGTCCCATATTATAGATTTCACAGAAACATTGTTCTTTAGTAGAATTTTGTCCCACTGTAATTTAAAAGAAAAACTGTGTAACGAAAGTTATCTCTTTGTTTCTTCTTAGTTTCTTCCTCTGATTTTCCATTGTTATTTTTTTTCTCTTTACTGAAATTAAAATGTTTGATCATATTATGTACCTAATGTTTTCTGTTTCCTTGTCATTATACAACAAAGTGAGATTAAAGGGTTGAAAGTGTATCAGCCTATCTGACTTCAATATGCTCAAGTGATATGTTTGTGCAAGAATGTTTCTGTACTCATTCTGATAATACTTGCATCATTCTCTCTCCAAAAGGAATCCTAGTGTTTCTAGTTTTATTTCCTTGACGTTAAAATTCCTATTATTAGAAATTTCCATCTTTAGGCAGGGCTATCTCTGTCTCTTGAGCCTTCCTGATTGTACCTTCGTTATTTTAATCAAGTAGTTGCTTTGGTTCATTATATTGTTTTAGATGATCAAATACTATAAAAAAGATTAAGAAAAGCTTTTCTTTTTTTTTCATTTCCCCTTGTATACTGTTTGAAGGGACCATTGCCCATCAGTGCTTAGAAACTTGAGGTTGTGTCTTCTTAAAACAGCCTAACCTCATGTTCTTCTTCCACCCCAGTCTTCTGTTTTCTTCCCATCCCATGTATCCTTTCTGGCCTGTTTTCATCCTTGCTACCACATAATCTTATAGAAATTTTTGATGAGTCTACTAAGTTTTGTCTCATTTCCATTAAAATGTACCTTAAATTTCATTTCTTCGCTGCCCATTGAATACTATAACACCTGCATTTGAATGTAACACTAAAAATTCTACCATTCCATTGTTTGATAATCTTGTTTCTTTGCATTAATTTTGTTGGCTTCTAGAGATCTTTTCTTCAGCTCTTCATTTCTTGACCTCTGCTTGTCATTTTCAATGAACACCTTACTAATAGAAACCAAAATGTATAAATCTATGTATATACTGTACATCTATTATGGGTGTGATTGGGCTCTGCCCATAAAAGGTTACACTGTGAGTAAAAAGTCAACTTTGGCAATTTAGAGTACAGTCTTGTCAAAGAACTTCTCATCCTAAAGGAGTCTACATTTCCCTGCTACTGAAAGTAGCAAAACCTTGGGCTGCATGAGCCTCTAGAATGGTTGTGGGTAACACCAGGACTCTTTCACAGAAATTGGTCCTTGGGTAACTATAAATGAATTAGAATATGTACATTTGTGGAAATCAAAACTCAATGGAAACAATGGGTAGTGGATCACATTTTACCCTAAGTTTCAATGGAATAATAGGGTAAGATTTTCACTCAATTTGCACACATGTAAACAGCTGAATAACATGCAGTATAATGCAGGTACATTATTAATCTGATTGAATAAAGAATACTGACTTTAAATATGAGTATCAAAATGATGATGAAGGAATAACACAATATGAAGTTGCTGTGCATCTGACACAGAAAGCTCTGGCAATATCAACACCACAATGATCAAGACACTACAAAATGTCTATATGTACATCTGATGCTCTTCCTCCACCTATTCTTTCCAGGAGCGCAAGACTTCTTGTACTTTCCTGCATGGGGATAATGCAATATACTGACGTAAATAATCCAGGCTCTGTGTCCACCACAACACAGGTGCATCAGACTTTCTGCCGTAAGAATTTGGCCAGTTGCTACAAACAGTCACTTATCAGAATGGTTGCCTGTTATTACCATGAATTCTATCTATCTATCTATATTTCTGACACCTTTTTCCTCTGGAAACTCCCTCAAGTAGGAGGCCACTGCAAAAGTATCCATAACTCGTGAATGCCAAATGCTCATCCTCAGTAGACCACTGGCATGGAGTAACTTTAGGGCAGTGTTTTCAGAGGCTTCTATCAACTGCCTTTACATAATGTATCTAACAAAAGCTTCTAACTAATATTCCAACCTACTACTACTACTATCAAATGCTCCCATCTAATGTTTCACTTCTTCTACCTAATGTTTCTACCTAATCTCTGGCCTAATGTTCCTCCCTATTACTTCTACATATTGCTTCTGCCATTTTGCCAAAAGGCAGGGCTAGCACACAGTACTCACTGCAAATCTAGTTACAATGAATGACGTCTGATTTAATTATTGTTGAAGTACTATGTAAGATAAGGAAAGATTTTATGTTCTGCACAAAATGCCAACAGTTTATATATGAGAGGCAAAAAGAAAAGACTTGCATTGGTTAGTGGAGTTCAACTTGACAACCACTGAAGAGCTGGCTCTATGCAGCCAATGATAACCCTCCTGATACCTAGGTGGGTAATACTAGTAATAACCTAACTGGTCAATGAACTGTACTGTTTTTGAAACATTATACATTTTGTTGATGTTTTTCATACATTATTTAATTTATTTTAAATCCTCAGATATTCCTCAATGTCAGTCACTGAACACCACACCAAATTCTTCATGGTATGTAGGTTTCTTAACTTGGCATAACTCTGGTTGTAACAATGTATTGGTCTTCCCACTTTGCTCTGCCTATATTCTTTCACTTGTATCTCCTATGTTTTACTGCTTTTAGAACTTTCCATCCTATTTCTTTGTAACTTCCTAACTATTGAATCTCATTTTAAAATGGTCCTCATCCATGGTTCACAAGTTTTATGATATTTATTTCATGTTGAATAACTCAAGCTTATTCAGCCACTTAAGGAAGCGTTTATATTCACTTAAAATACAGTGTATGCTTACCTAATCTATTCACAAAAATGTCCTTCACTAAATGTATTTTGTTGTCATGGTCTTAACTGTGTACCTTATAACCTCTTCTTTGATATACAATACAATTTGAGAACTACTACTTTGAGATACATTACAATTTTCTTAATAATTTCACTTTACAATTCTTGCTATCCTTCATCCTCAACATTTTCCCTTGGATGGCTTAGTGCTGGGTCTCTGAAACTGATCCCATTATACCCATGTGGCATGAATACTTTTCAGTCCCATGGTACATACTTTGTCATCTACCAAATTTTTCTCCACTTTCTTTAAAGAATTAGATATTTGTTTTTTCCCATGCTGAGATGGCACAGACACCTGAATACCCTTACCAGGGCATCTCATAATATATATTTTTATTTTTTTATTTATTTTGCTTTTGTCGCTGTCTCCCGCGTTAGCGAGGTAGCGCAAGGAAACAGACGAAAGAATGGCCCAAC
>JAUUDY010623919.1:0-16964 GCA_032361765.1 Panulirus inflatus | reverse complement strand
CCTCCCCCCGCATGTGCGCGAGGTAGCGCTAGGAAAAGACAACAAAGGCCACATTCGTTCACACTCAGTCTCTAGCTATCATGTATAATGCACCAAAACCACAGCTCCCTATCCACATCGTTCACACTCAGTCTCTGGCTGTCATGTGTAATGCACCGAAACCACAGCTCCCTATCCACACATCCAGGCCCCACAGACCTTTCCATGGTTTACCCAAGACATTTCACATTTTCCCAATTTTTTGTCCTTTGATAGAGTTTCTCTCCCAAAAGATGATGAGGGAAATGTTTATGATATATAAATAATATATATGACAAGGGTATGACAGTCTGTTAGTATATATTTGCATGTACACTCTTGTTCTGTATGCTTGAGTAGAGTATAAGATGCAGTGTTTGATGAAGAACCGACTAAAATTTAGAGAGGACCTGATAAGAAATTGCTGAATTGAAAGAGGTTTGTGTTCTGACTAATATTTGTTTGTAAGTTTTTAAAAATATTTTGCATGGAATTTGCTGTTTGAGGTGGAAGATGATTTGAAGAGGTAATGTTAGTAGTAGCTATATTCATTTAGTTTTTTGATAAGTTGTGATGATACTTTAATCAATATGTTTTTCTCAGCACTGTAAAATTGATAATAACTCGGTAAGATTTAGTTTTTAGGAAACTAAAACTGATGTGGTACACAACTGCATTAGTTAGACAGTCCACTTTGGTCATAAATGTTTTATAATCATTTAGGAATGAAAAAAATTAGAGAAACAGGAATATAAATGTACGTTTGTCAAAACCACCTATCCTTTGTGAGTTTAGTTTGATGTACTGTTAAAAGGTGATAATTAGCATTTAACAGGTACCTAAAATACCATTTTTTTTAAATTGGCCCATCTCATTCATATTACAGAGTACTGTATATGTGAATAACTGATTTGTCATTTTTGCTTTTATTATGTACCATTTTTGCAGACGAAGAGAATGCCCACACTCCTAGCACTACCACAGAAAAGCCTTCTACTGAGGAGCCTGTTGCAGCTAAGGTAGGAAGAAATACCATATATTTATGAAATATCAGGACCTTATATAGAAATTTTAATAGTGTCTTTCTTTGTTTGATCAAGACTGTTTTCTAATGAAGTTGCTCCAAAGAATATTTATGATTTAGAATTGTTTTAGTTTATTTCTGCATTGTTTTAATATATTTACCTGTACCATTTTTAAGAGTGAGGCTACCAAGTTACAAGGTCAGGAGGCGAGAAATCATAGGGTTGAGGAAGAAGAGGTGCAGGATGATGAAGAGGAATTGGAGGAGGAAGAAGCAGCTGATGAGGAGGATGAAACAGCAGAGGAAGAGGAAGAAGCAGCTGCAGAGGAAGAGGAAGAAGCAGCTGCAGAAGAGGAGGAAGAAGCTGAAGAAGAGGAAGAAGCAGCTGAAGAAGAGGAAGAAGCAGCTGAGGAAGAAGAGGAGGAGGAGGAGGTAGAAGTGGTTGAAGAAGAAGAAGAAGAAGAAGTGGTTGAAGAAGAAGAAGTGGTTAAGGAAGAGAAGTATGAAGAAGAGGAAGATGAAGAATTGGAAGAGGAACAAGAACAAGTTACTGAAGATGAAGAAATACAAGGGGAAGAGGAATTACAGGAAAAGCATATTGCTCCCAGCCAGCAGACACCTGAAACCAGTACCATTCATCAGTCTTCATCTACAAATAAAACAGCAACAGACAATACAAACACAGACAATACAGACTTAGAACCATGTACAGAATCTGCAAAAGAAGTCACAGTACATTCACAATCAGACAGTGAGTGAAACAAAAAGCATTGTGTGAAAAAGGCTAGTGGGAAAAAGTACAGATGAACATCATATAGGAAGTTCCCTATTTTAGATGTCATGAACTGTATGTCCATTACTCGTGTCCAGTTTAGTTGTACAGTGAACACTAATATGCATAAGATTTACCTTGCTGTCAGAGAACATTGCTGAAAACTAATGACCCTTTCTATTCTCCGACCATAAATCACTATTGCACTGTAAATCAAAGCAAAGACCAAAGGTCTTCCGAAACATCACTTGATAATATTATCATTATGATCGTCAGTGTACCCAGTCAGGTGTGTGAGAATTTACCAGCAAGATAAGTGCTACATTATGAAATGATAAAGGTCATTTGACTGATCTGTTTTACCCTGTGATAATATACCTTGGCTTTGAGTATGATGCACAACTTTTCCCAGATGAACTGAGAATTGGTTGACATGAATGGTGAGGGCCAATGACTATCTCTGGTAAATACTGTTATATTAAAAACGAAATAATACAAAATTCTGAAAACAATTTTTTTGAGTGATTGTTCTTAATTAGATTCAGATATATGAGGTATGGACAAAGGCAAATATAAAGAGAAGTTGCTACACTTTTATATTGTGCTTTTTATGCATGCTGTTTACATTTGCTCTTTTTTCAAAAAAAATCTGGTAAGATTATGTATGTGCCACTGTGCTGTGATTACTATAAGAGGCATAACATATTTTAAAGGGAAAAATCATTGAAAAAATCTAAGAAAAGGCAGAGCCGACTTGAAGAATACTAGAGCATACCATACAATGAAAAATAAGGACTACAAAATTGACAAACATAAACTTAATTTTTTTTAACGTACAAACTTGTTTTGATTCATTGTTTTTCATAAATTAAACACCTTAACGGTCTTTCATGTTTTAATTGCAGGAAGTATAGACTGGAAACATTATGAAGAAATGAGAATGAGATTATGTGGTTCAGATGTCATGAATATCCATTTTCTATTGTGGATTTTTTTTCAATGTCTTTCAGTCACCTCACTGTCTAGTCTATGTTGTGTGGTACAGACATTCAGAATTTGTTTTATGTGGTGCATATAAGATGAGTTATTTGGTAGGAGAGATTGTGAACAATCAAACATTAATGGAGATACAACTCTCAGAATACATTACCTGTATATGTGTCGGAGTCACTGCAGTTGAACTTCAGGGTAAGGTTAAGTTTCAGAGTGAAGACAATGAAACTGAGTGCTATACCTGCAATATGCAGTGATATTCAGCAGTACTTAGCAAAAGTTATAATTTTAGTAAGTACACTTTTTTGGGGGGATATAAGAATGCTCAGCCAACATTGTATTTTTTTCTTCTACATCAACAAATCTTAATTCTGTTCTTGTTGAACTTCGAGGACAGGATTAGGAATAGTACTGTGTGAGCACATTTTGCAGAACTTTTGATATTCTTAGCAATGACTTGGCTAAACAATTTTGTGTCACGAGGGATTATACCCATTTTAAATTCACAAGATGACATAATTTGTGGGTGAAATGTATTGTCTGATATTTGTTTCTTGTCCAAAATCCTGAAGAGTTGCTGAATTTGCAGAAATTTCAAAATTTTTAGCCCAGCCAATGCCCTAGCAGTGTCAGTAGAATAACATGAAGACTGTCTTCATTTTATTACACAAGCAGTAAACTATGGACTGATATTTCCATGAATTTGCACATCTAATGACAAGTCTCTCACAGTATTTGTCAGATTGTTCACCTTTAACATGCAATTATTGAAGGTGATTATGGATTATCAGCAGTTATGGGTTTGGGCAGAATATGGAATAGGTCTTCCATTAGTGATGAACAGCAAAACTGCTTGTGATTTACGAAGGTCCCCAAAATGGTGGTCATCAGTGAGCCATGATTAACATAGTTTACATATGACTACTCATTGTTATAGCATGAGTTTCCTTTTTAAAGAGTATATGTTTACACTAGCTAAATATGTTTTCACTGTATGATGAATAGGGCAGAACCTGTACATGGGTACTTTACAATTATGATGTATCAAACACAGTTAGAGATTTTGCATTTAACTTCTCAGCAGCAAGGAGGATTATCAGTCATTTGTCATCATAGTTGCAATTTTTATTTGTTTTATTTTTGGTTATTATTAATTTTCTTAGGGTATAACATCTAAGTCATTTTCATAAGATGTTTAGAAAAGTTTCTTAGTTTTTGTATGTTTGTCCACCATCACATAAATTTCTCTTAACAGTGTTAGTGGATTAGCAAAGTGTGGGAGAATGTAGAGTTCCATGATATAACTTTTTAAGATTAATAGTTATGGAGTGTTGTGAATTTCATTCATACCAATTTACATTTATTCTTAAAGTAACTGACATCATCTGTAGGATTTCCTTTTTTAAGTGAGAAGTCCCTTTGCAGAAATCATTGAGTGTGAAAATGTGAAAGCCACTCAGAAAGCAAGCCATATCACATGAGCAGGAGGGGTTCGATATTGTCAGGTCAGTTACAGTAAATCTTTTTCAGTCATTCTATGTAAGTAAAAGCTTCAGATGCAGTAAAAAAAATAAACTTCCATACTGTACTGTCCAAAACTAAATAACACTGGAAAAATATGGATGTCAGTGAATGATAGTAATGATGTCAAGCGAGTTCATCATAAAAAAAAATGCACATGAAGATCAAACATGTAAAACATTAAAAAGATATCACAGGGGTTGTCTTAGTTTTCTGAATACATAGTTATAACCTTTGTTGTTGTTGAAAAGAGTATATTTTTGAAGATATATCTGCTTGGGATGTAAATGTTTGTAACTGTCCTTAATTCAGCGGTATGACTTGTTTTCATCATTACCAGGAAATAACAGTTATTTGATTATTTATTATTTTTTTACTCGTGTATAAGTTAGCTATTCTATGATCCCTATCAAAATTTTTAGCATTTGGGTTTTTTCTGATACCATATATGAGTCTTGTAACAGAGATAGCCCAGTAAATATTGAAAATATGAGGCACAACGATTGGTTGGTTTTGGTTTAGTGTGCAGTAGTAGAAACGAGCAATATTACTAGTCCTTTATTATCTAGTCAGAGAGTATATAGTCAGTAACTATACATGTGTTAATGCAGAGGATTTGTGAATCTGTATGTATTCAGTAATAAAAGATATTATACAGTATGTTTTATTTATAGGTTTATAAGTTTTCATATTCATTAGGTATATTTATTTGTAGGTTTATAAGTTTTCATACTCATTGATTACATTAACTAAACGTTTAAGAAACCATTATGCAAAAGGTATTTAATGGCTTCCATACATACTGGATGTTAAGGAAATACTGTATGAACTGTATATGTCCCACTAAGCCTTCGTATATGGCCACATTTGTTTGAACACCTTAACCAAATGCTTCATTTCAACCCTCAAAATTCATGTTTTTTTTTTAAAGTTGCTTGAATATGTATTTAACTTTACACTTTCAAAGATATCCAAATAACAGTGATAAAAATCACTTCAGAAGTATACTCCCTCCACTACTTTCACTTAAACAATAGGTCAAAGTTCTACAGATGTTTCTGCACAAAATGATAAAAAGTGTGAGTAAGAGCTGAATGTCAAGTTAGTTGCCACTGTGCATAATTTATCATGTATGTTACTTGAATGAAAAATTTTTACTGATGATTGTTATGAAGATTTTTCCCTTTAGGGCTCAGTCATCTGTTCTTGGCACTGCCTCACTAGCGAGGGAAGTGGCGAGCATGTATGAAAAAAATTAGTTTTACCACTTATAATAATTATCATTCTTGTTATAATCAATGTGATTCAGTGATAATATTCTCTAAACATTAAGATTATTAAAATTGTTGAAATTAAAAGCTGCACCAGACAGATGCAGTGTTTTCAAGGTCAGGTGGGTGCAAGCAGCATTGCCTCCTCTTTTGCTAATAAACTCTCATGCCTCATCTTAGTCAGCTTTTGATGCTGAAAAGGTTTAGTGTCCATCGAATTACTCTCCACAAGATCTAAAGACATATCAGATCATTCAGGATCATCTAACTTGTCCTCTAAATCTAGCTAAAAGCCATTAAAATTTTTTTGATAAAGAATTCACATAAATGTTTTGCATGGTTTGAGGATGACTGACTGATGAGAAATGATTGCACTGCTACCTCAACTGCCATCCAGGCTTAAAACAAAGCTTTGAAGTAGAGGCACAAAACTTGATGCATAATTATCCTTCTAGAGGCATTGCTCATTGCAAATATCCATATAGAAGTGTTAAGGGTTATTCTTTAATTGATGTTTATTTAAAGCCCATAATATTGCATTTCTCTTAGTTTTGATAGCAAAATAATATGCTTTAAAAAATATAGTATTCAGTTTCTCAAATTATTTTCCATATGCTGTCATAACAAACAGCAGCTTTGTCAGATTCAGAGCTTTCTCAGAAAGGTAAGCAGACAGTGGAAATTATTTTTCTTCATGTTACATGCATTTTGCATTGGAGCTGTGAAAAATATGAGGAACAATTATTTGGGAAAAAAATCTTTCATCTTCTGCTGTTCAGATGGCACCTTAATACAAAGATTTTCTCAACATTTCAGTTCCAGAAGTGCCTCTGACTGCTGAAAGCTCATTGGAATGAAATCTCAATGATAGTCTGAATATAAATCATTGATACATACTGGTTGGGAGATTCAGCAGGACTTCACTAGTTTTTCAAGTATGAGGTCAAATTTATGCTTACCCAGTGATTCTCCAGGTGAGATTTTTTTTTTTTTAATCCCCAGAGTTAAGGATTATACAGGGGCAGCAAGATATAAAATAATCAAAGCTGCAGGACAATAGTAATATGTTAGACAATGATCCATGCAGTATTCCTCCATTTCAGGTGGCTGGGAACTAAGCCTATTATACCAAAGGCTAAAAAGCAGCAGTGGAGTTCACCAGACACAGAGACTTTTGCTGTTGCCACCCCCTTGAGGGAGTTCCTTAAGGTAACAACAGTCAGAAATATTGACAGATAGGGAACTAAGTCTACCCAAGAGAATTGAGCATCCCTACGCTTTTCCAGCTGAATAGGCTGGGGACCCCATTCTTGTAGAATTAATTCCCAGAAAAGGTGCATGCCTGTGCTTTTAATCCACACCCTGGAAATGGATTCAAAAATAATATGTTACGGAGAAAAGTTTTTACGCAAGCACCCTTGGCTACCTCTCTTAGCAAATATCAGTACATTTAGAGCAAATCAAGTAAGTTAAGAGGTTATTCCTGTTGGAAAATGTTGTTTGCTGGTTGTTCTAGCTTTTATGCTGTGTTTAGAAGGAAAAATTCAAATCTTGAAAGATTACAAAATATCCCCAACACATTTAGTAGGTTGCCTTTTGATAATTTCATGAGTACTGCTTCTGCTGATCTTCATGAATGGAAGTTTTATCACAAACTTACAGCTAAGCTTTTGCTGATTTGGTTTCTTCATCAAGTTTTACAAGTTCTTTAATTGTCATTGATACAAGCTTTTGCAGACACGTTTTTTCTAACCAGCAATCTTCATCTGAGCACATTAGTTATGCAAACATGATTAAAAGTAGGAATTCATGTTTTTCTGGTCTTTGTATATATTATAGTAGGCTTCAGATAATGAAAAATTATATTTGTCTTCCAAATGTTAAGAAAATTTTTAAGCTTTAGCATCATCACACTCTTTTCCTGCTAGGGCTAAGGATATTGCCCCACTGAGCACTCCAGAATAGTTGAAGTTCTGTTTTCTAGAATGAAAATAACCTCAAACAACTTGGCACTTTTTAACTGGCTCCTTTCTACTCCCCTGCAGGAGACAGCTATATCCACTCTATTTATTTGAGCTGCAAGGAGTTATATCCTTTAAATTGTTTACTCTTTCGAGTCTGCAACATGCTTAGAACTCAGTAATTTCTTCTGCTGTTCATCCAAATAAAACCTAGTTTTGATTTTAGAAAGTAAACTTTCTTCATTTATTTTATCTGCATATCATTTCATCCTTCCCTTTGTACATATGATGATGTTCCATACTGCCATGATGGATTGAGATTTAGGTGCAAAGTTAATATATCTCCGAGGTTCTGTCACTTCTATTAAATTCATATTGTCAGTACTTGTTCCCCTTCAACAAAGAACAGGATCAGGTATCCTCAGCTTCAAGGTGAGTGTACAGGGTTCATTTCAGCATTTCATATACAATAGGGTTTTCACATCCTTGCACACCCTTTGGAAGTTTTATATATATCCTTTGCCCTCCTTTCTTATTTTCTGGCAGACCAGTTTGTTACTGCTAATCTGTCATGACAATGCAATTTGTTACTGCTAATCTCTCATGACAATACAAAACTCATTGAATCAATGAATGTTTTTTAAGACAATATGTTGTCAAAAAACAAAACTTTTTCTTCCACCTCTTTTTCTAGGTTGCATCTTGTGTCACAAAAATTAAAGGTTGTGGGGTGAAGGTAACCTGCTTGTTACCTAATGTCCTACATAAATTAGGAGCTAATCAACTGGTTTACTACATTTTCAGAGCATAATTCAACCGTTCTAAAGTTTTCATCTTTTTAGCACTGCCATGAAAACTGAAATTAAACACGGAAGGAGGTCATAGCTCAGAGGAAACAAACTCCTTTGTAACTTGGAGGATATTTTCCCTACTTTCACTCTCATTATGAGCAACCAAAGATGTGAGTTCAAAGTAGAATCTGATTTCAGTACTCTTATATTTACCTCATTATATTTCATTACTCTGCTCTGTTGAATGAAGATTTCCAAGACCTGTGTGATGATAATCTACCTTCCTAGTTAAGAGGTTTTCACTCTTCTGCACATTTAAGCCCCATTCAAAGGATATGTAGGCCTCACATATCCAATTGATAGTAAGAAAGAAAAAAAAAACGAATGTGCCACCTCTGCAACATTCTTGGTGTGAGCTCCATACAACATGTATTTCTTGACCGAATCATCAAAAGCTTTGAGTGGGATATTCAAGCTCATATTCAAAAGTAAAACTACTTTATTGCAAATATTCAAAACAATTTCATCACTATAAGAAAATTTTGTATTTTACACTATAATGAAACAGTTTGAAATGTATTGCTGCTATACATACACAAGACTCAATTTGGCCATTTCAGTGCAATCTGTAAAAGTCTTGGTCTAATAAATAATATAAATGAATCATATGATAAATGCCCAAACCATTAATGGCAGCATCTTCAGTAACAATATTATACATATAGTCTAGATACTGGCCTTACATATACTATATCTACATGAAAAGAATAACTTTTATGACAATCAATGTCCCTCTGCTTCAGTTTTGAAAGGCATAGGAATGATATAACTCCACTAAGATGTAAGCCTTACTAATGCCCTGATTATCATTTGAGCATCATTTAATGACCTCCTACTCAGCAAGGAAAATAGTTACAAGAATACCTTAAAGAGTATGTCACAGAATATCATTTTATATTCACAACCTTAAAACAAACGACAATGCAAAAATTCCTAATGAGTTTGGCAAGTAGGTTATTTTTTGCATCGTGGTATTTCAAAAATTTGCAACATAAAAATCTGTATATTACTATTTAGTCAAAAATAGACCTCAGACATAAAAACACTTATTATTTGAATGTTGATGCATGAGTGAAATGTAATTAAATCTTTCATTAACAAAAAAATTATAGAAATTACTCATTCTGAAGATACTCTTGATTTTCATGTGTCATATTACTGATGAATCCATTAATCTTTGACAGAAACAAATGACTAATCGATAACAAAATTATTGTCTGCTTATAGCTCAATGCTTATAATAAAGCAGCAAAGCCCCGAAGGTGCATACACAAAGAAATTAAAGCTAACAGAAGTTGAGAAATATTTTACTACATAGAAGCAAAGCATCTTGAGCTAAAATTATGCAATACTTGATTTTACCTGTACTCTCTGGCAGAGTTACTTTCAAAAAGAAATTTATAGGGTGGTATATTTTTAGTGCATATCTGGAAAAAAAAAATTCCTTACCAAATGGGCAAACTCGTTACATCTTACAAAGTTTACTCTGTGACTCTTGAGGTATTTTAAACTTGTAGTGGTCTACCTCAGGGAATTAAACTGCAGGGTTGGTGTCAAGAACCATACCTGTGCAAATCTGATTCCCCAAAAAGGTGCATAATCTTATATGCCATGTCCATCTCATGTAAATGAATATAGAGTTGAGAAAATGTGTAGACTGATTAATCATCGGATATAAATAAATATTTGTACAGAAATATATAAAGGCTTCATCATATGCTACACATTCTTTTGTCTACAAAAGTTATAATGATAATTTTTCTGTAATTCTGATTTTGAATAATATATTATTTGCAAAATCTGTATTTCACTTTGAGAAGAAAGTGGAACCAATCAACATACCATGCAACTGACAACAAATTTTAAAAGACATAAATCTTCAGCTTCCTGGACAATAATTTCTTGGCTCAATCACATCAGTGAATACGATGTTTGTAAGAGAAAAGAACATTTACGCACTCCTTTTTAATCTTTTGTCATCATCATACAAGCTGCAGATTTAGTTTTGAAGAAATGTATTGCCATACTTTAAGGACAGGCATATTTAGGATACGTTCAGCTGCCAATGGGCAATTAGGGTAAGCAGTAGCACAAACCTCAAGAGGTGAAGCAAAACCCTCACGTGCCGCTGACATATAACGCCAAATGAGTGAATCTGCAGTTGTTGTAACAGGTCCATGGAGAAGTCTGTGGGGATATGAAATGTTTCAGGGAGACATTTATTATACAATCATAACCAACATGTGCTAAAAAACTAGACATTTTATAATGCTGTAAATGACTGAATTTTCTTTTCTTAACTTTCAGGTATTAGGTAACATAATATCATTACAGTTAAGTACTGACTGTACTTTGAAAGAATTTACATCTCTTCTACATCCATAAATGTTGCATATATCTTTTTCTCTAAACCATCTTCACTACTTTCTAAAACCAAGAGCACCCTTTTCCCTTCCCAAACCCACCTTGGTCTTACCACCAAGGAATTCACTAACACTTTTAATATGATCTATAACCATCTTACCAACACTTTGCCATGTATGTTAAAGAGACATTACTATATGGTTCTTATACTCAATTTTACTAATTACACTCACTTTTACTCGTATTCCCTTTATGCTGTGGAACAATGACTACCTTCTTTCAATCATTAGGCACCTCACTGCTTTTCTGTTTCCATACACAGTTTGCAATCTACAATAGTTTCACTTCCAATCTTTACCATCTCACTCAATCCTCCATATATAAAACCTAGCTGTTCTGCTCTTTAATTTTTTTTTTTTTTATTTTACTCACTTTCCCCTTTGTAATGTCTTCCTCTCATAAAACTATACCTCATCCTTGTCAGTAAACATGTCTCTTTCACCATCACTTCCCATCAGTTTCTTAAAATATTTTCTCCATCTCTCATGAGCTTCATTTTTTGTTACTTTCATTATCCCAAGTTTGTCTAATATACTTCCACTCAGTACAAATACCTCTGTTCTACTATTATTCACTTTCTGTCAAAATACTTTGATTTTTTCTAATTAATAATTCTTCTGAGAGACTCATATGCTTTATCTTTATCAATACATACCATCATTTTAACATCATTTGAGGCTTTATAATTTACTCTTTGCCCTCCATCACTACTTTTTCTGGCAAATTCAGCTTCTAAACCCTTCTATCTTCTTCCACTCACCTTCTTAAATATTCATTTTACCATGTTGTTCTGTATATATTCTGTACTGCTGCTCCTTTTTATCAAAATTTTAATTAAACCCACCCCATATTAATCTTACCTCAATTCTTTCATGAAGATTTGTCCAATTGGAGAGAAACTTTCTGGTGTCGAGGCCAGTTCACACAAGAGGCGTTCTTGACAGGACAATGATGGCAACTGTGAGCGTAAAAAAGGGGCAATAGCAAGTAAGAGTGTGTAAATATACCCTTTCTAGTTTCATATATATTTTTTCAGTGAGTTGATGTTGCAACAGTAATTTTTCATTGAATAATAAGAACTTACATCCACCTCATTCCACTAAATAGACGGTATCATTGAGAACTTGCTTGCTTCTTTAATTAAATGTAGCTTTGCGAATTTATGAAATGAGGTGCATTTTTTGCATGCATCACGTTAGTAAATTTCGTATAGGAAGTATGTGAAGAGACAAACATGTCTCAGAAACATTAACTTTTGTCAAAAAATGCCCATTGTATTTTTACCATCCACCCCCATTGAGACAAATAGTACCTCGAGGTGAGCGAAGTAGGCAATGAGGCGGTTCAGCTGCTGCTCGTAGGCAGAGTCCCAGAGTAGTTCCTCAGGCCGGTCGTCCTCCTCCTCGACCAAGTTGTACAGCTGGAGAGATCGTCCTCCAACGGGGGCCAGTGTGGGCAGGGCCAGCGAGATGGGCATATTGAGCAAGAAGCCTGGCGAAGGCCGGGAGGGTCATAGCAAGAGCAGATCTCCTACTTAAGAATGATTAATTAATAGTTTTACTTCAATATTTATATATATAAAAGTTATTACCATATCTTTAAATTTAGTTTGGCCGTAATGGTGTATATCAGTTTACTGTAAAGAGAACACTTCTTGGTCAACTGTTTAGATAACAGTTGTTTTGAGATTTATGTTTGGTAAAAGTTCATCCCTGCGGGTGGTGGATGGTTAATGTCTTCATGGTATGGAGTTCTGAGGAAAGACTTAGAAGGACGCATTAGGAAAGGTGACTGGAAAAGGATGAACGTCTTAAGAAGGGGCTGTTCGCTACAGTAGGAAAGGTGTCTGGAAAAGGATGAAAGTCTTAAGAAGGGACTGTTCGCCACTGCACCGAACTAGCGAACCATCCACCCAAGGAGAAACCATTCCAAGGAGAAAGACGAGTCAAGGAAAAAGGAGGTAATGGTGCTTTCTTAAAAGGGAAATTAAAAATGAAGGCAAAGAGGCTGAAGAAGGTCCACAATATTTAGCTTCCAAAAAGAAATACATCGAGATGGTTGAGAGTAAGCTGAGATATCCTAAAACATGAGAGGCTGACAAAACATATGGCAATCTGATTAAAGGGTGGGGCAGACGCAGACTTGGAGGGGCGTAGTGTAATGCATGTCATTATGGAATGTGGTGCTTGTCCAGTCTGTCACACACGGACAATCTGCAACTACTACATAGTAGAATTATAATAATGACAGCAATGTGATTCTTGTAAACTTACCTAACGTGATGGGAGCGTCAGGGTTGACGAAGAAGTATCTTTTGGTCCTACCGGCCGCCGCCATCCCACACAACACAGCCACCATCACCATCAGCACCGCCAGAACGCGCATCCTTCCAACTCTGATAAGATGGAGTGAACAAGTCAAATTGGATAAATATGTGGTTTAACGGTAGCACAAAATACCATAGATTTGTAAGAAACATTCTCATATCCAGAGAATCCTTACGGGGGCACTAATGAGATATAACATCAATCAATTCTGCGGTAATAACTAAGACGTTGGTGGCCAGTGATAAGACACCCAGAAGGAAAATGTGGGAACCTTATCTAACATACCCTAACAGCTGAGATATACCTTTTATCCATTATCACATCAAGATGTGACTATGATTTTTGTCTACATACAGTAGCTGGAAGGATTGTTCGCTGTCTGAGTTCCAGTGGTAACGTTAATGGTAAACAAAAAGACTTCCAGAGTTCATTTCTAACACGTGGGGGATAAAGAAGCTGGTCGACAATATCGCACGTATATTTGGACTATAACAGTGAAAATCAAGTAGAATCTCTTATCACTGGATGTCAGGTAAGACTCAGTGGACATGTTAATTTCTAGATGTGTTTCATCTATTGATAGAGTAATTAATCCCACGGTTTCACTTCTTTTTCACGGGATGACTTGACTCGTGACGCTGAAATTAGCGAGCACTTCAAATGAAAAACAATTTACAACCAGAAATCTAAAATGATTTCAATAATACTGGCCCAACTCTTGAGGCCTCTTAAATCTTCTAGGCGACGTCACCAAGCATGGACCCAGCCTCCCCAGTGTGACCTTTCCTCTCACCTAACTCTTATGTTCAAAGGTATTCAGTTACGACAGATAGCTGTCGCACTCATTGAAGCCCCACGTAATCTCATCTTTACGATTGGTTAGCCGGGAGGAATGGGTATTTTTGAAGCCCCACGTAATCTCATCTGTTTACGATTGTTTATCCGGGAGGAATGGGCATTTCATCACCCGACCTTAAAGATCTTTTGAGACAGCGTCGTTGATTTTGCTTCTGGTTTGTGTTGCGGGTAATCATCATCCACAGACCGACGGAATCTTGACCAGTCCAATTCACCGTAATGACAGTCTGAGAGTATAAAATACGTGGTGTCTGAAAATGCCGGTCATTTAATGCTCAGCGGTCAGCATCTGGCGTCGTTTAAAATGCCTGCCGAGGGCTGAGTGTGACAAACGGTGGGGCTACCAACATTACCATTTCAACGGGACTGTAAATACAAAGGATCTTCAGATCTTTCCCCTACCTTTTATAACAACCCCTCAAGTCTAAATTTGTGGAGTCTACACTCTTTTACATAATAAATACACACCGCCGTGGTTGGATCAACACTAGCTTGACCACAAACACGCTGGAAGTCGGTTAGGTCTGGACGCGTCGACCCATATACGCGCCGCTGTGGCTGTCCACTGGTATATATATCACGTGGTTCTACCTCATGCTACACCTACATTGTAGGGCAGACCTACCTACCTACCTACTGTCAGGCTATTTCCTCCTCTAGGGTCATGGACGAGTAACGCTCAGCATACCCTTAATTGTAAACTATGAAGATACCAAGTATACACTTATTTCTACTGCAGTAATAAGTAAGCCAGTGTTTATTGTTTCCTGTGAGTTACACAACACCGTTTGGTAAAAAGGACGAATAGTGCTATTGGGATGATATTTTCCCCTAACCGAATACAGCGTATCAGCCGAAATAACGTTTAGAGAAAATCTTGATTGCGCCTTACGGAATGATAACGAATTATGATAGTTACAACCTGTAATGATGATTCCCTAAATCTCCCATTATTTTCAAAGGCTAACGATAGACCATCGCAAACTCCAACGAACACAAACATTAGCGGAAACCTCACATAATACTGTACTGCTTGAATGCGCGTTAATCGTTAATTACGCAAAATCGTTCATGACAGGTTAATGTACTTGCAACAATGCTTTCAATTCTGTAGTAAAGTCTCGTACAACGACCAAAAGTTGTTCAGGAAATTTAGCTTTTTGATCCTCAATTCAGCATATGTACTACAATCCACTTCACTGTACGTACAGTGCAAAAAAATTAGTTTTATCCTAGTCCATGCCAGGTTACTCGGGGAGAGAGAATACTTCCCACGTATTCCCTGCGTGTCGTAGAAGGCGACTAAAAGGGGAGGGAGCTGAGGGGGGTTGGAAATCATCCCCTCTCGTTTTCAATTTTCCAAAAGAAGGAACAGAGAAGGGAGCCAAGTGAGGATTTCCCTCAAAGGCTCAGTCCCCTGTTCTTAACGCTATCTCGTTGACGTGGGAAATGGCGAATAGTATGATAAAAAGACTCGAGGATGATGATAGCTTCCCGCTTTGGGGAGGATGGCGGTGGTGGCTAGGCTGTTTGTGTAAATCATGTGGATGGCTCGCTACGTGTACTCAAGGTGACAGTCTAGGGACACCCAGTGGCCACGTACCGTTCTTGGTCTCATCACTCTAAGTGAGATAATTACGGTACTCGGAGAATCATCGTGAAAGTACAAGAATTCACAGGTAGGTATGGCTTCGTAACCGGATAGAGGGGTCTGGAGCAGACAGTACACGCGCTCCTTGTAAGGGTTTCGATATATAATTGAGGGAAACATGATATTCCATCAAAAACCTACCCTAAAAACATTCCGTCCACAGAATGTTGTTGAAGACGCCCTAGAGTCATGTAAACTAAGTTCTAAACACTTAGTGTAGATATAATCAAGCGTTCGACTTTGTGCAATAACTAATTTTGTACGTTACTATAATAACCCGCCTCGAGCACACTCCTCTGCTCGACCTTGATCTGGAGTTCTCCTGGGTCTGTGTCGGCCCCAGAGGAGCCACGCCCCTGCTTCCTCCTATGTCAGTTTCGGCCCTTAAGAAGCCATGCCCCTGCCTCTTCCTGTGGCTGTGCCGGGCCGTAAAGAACCACGCCCAAGAGACCATCCTTGGCCACGTCCCTGCCGACTTCAGAAATGGGGCAAGGTAGGAGTTCGCTCCTCAAGCACCAAGAACCGGTTATACGAGCCTCGCTAACCTACATACATACTCCTCTTACTCCAGACGAATGGTTGGAAAGATTTAAGACATTATTTGCTTTAAATGCACAGTAAACATTAGCGACCAAACGGAATATAAAAATTGATAACCCCCATATCCAACATTGACTACGCTTCACTTTGTTGTATTATGAGGCATGGTGTTCAGGTTAGGTGTGGCCTACCTAACTGTTCTCTGGAAATTCCCGCCATGCCACTCACCACTCATACACACACAGACACACACACACACTCTCTCCTTCCTCCACAAGGAAATGTCACGAGCATGTTTTGCTCGCAAAAAAATTGTGTTGAGGCTGAAGTGGTAATGATATTTCGTGGACCAGTTTTATGCTTCCGGTGTGAGCGCTCAGCTTTTGCAACTGTACCTTGGCTGTTCGTAGCTTATCCATGTGTACTGTCGTGCTCAGGGGTCGTACTGTTGTGCTCAGGGGGTCGTACTGTTGTGCTCAGGGAGATCGTACCGTCGTGCTTATGGGGTCGTACCGATGTGCTCAGGGGGGTCGTGCCATCGTGCTCAGGGGATCGTACCGTCGTGTTCGGGGGTCGTACCGTCGTGCTGATAGGGTCGTACCGACGTGTTCAGGGGGTCTTACCGACGTGCTCAAGGGTCATACCATCGTGGTTATGGGTCGTACCGTCGTGCTTAGGGGTCGTACCGACGTGCTCAGGGGGTCGTACCGACGTGCTCAGGTGATGATGATGGTGAGTGTTGGGGGGACTATT
>JAUUDY010623810.1:0-15854 GCA_032361765.1 Panulirus inflatus | reverse complement strand
TTCCAAATGAATAAATATCATACAAAATATATATCTTTATTGAACCTGTATTCACAGGAATGAGATGCATTAATATACTCTTCATTCCTTACTAACTTACATAATAAATCTACATTGCCTGTGCTCAATGCTTCACTACTACACACTCTTTTTCAGGCACCCATTTCAGACTGCTAATAATTTCTAAATGGCTATCTATGATTCATAACAAAGAAGTAAGGCCCTGACAAAAACAAGAATTTCTGCCAAACCTTTCCCAGACATCTCTTCTCCAGGAATTTAGCATATTACTAAGAAGAGATCGAAAAGAAAATCTCAAATCTCAAATGGCTTTAAGACAATCTTGGGTTCAAGAATGTGTGATTAACATCCACTGGAACTGTAATGAATGTGTAGGGCAAAAAAAAGAACACCATCAATAGCAAAACAGTCAAAAGATAGTTAATCTTGCATCACTAAAGACATTTTCAACATCTGGGGCAACAGCTCATTGTTTAGCATTCCTGCATTGTACAGGTAGGTCCTGTTTAATGATGCTTCACTCTGACATCCTCTATTAATAAAGAAACAGATTTGCTTTAGTCAAGAAGTTCTGCTTTTGAATTGC
The DNA here is from genome assembly GCA_032361765.1 of Panulirus inflatus. Classification (NCBI taxonomy): domain Eukaryota; kingdom Metazoa; phylum Arthropoda; class Malacostraca; order Decapoda; family Palinuridae; genus Panulirus; species Panulirus inflatus. The sequence continues at coordinate 15,247 of JAUUDY010623810.1, read as the reverse complement.
TTTCAATGAATCAGCTACAATATATACCAATACTATCAAAATGCAATCAATGCTCACTGTCTACATTAATATTCTACTTAATTATGAGTTACTTTAAAATCAAACACAATACAGGATCATTCTTTCAAAACTGTTCTGCACTACAAGAATTGTTATGGGTGAGGTGAGGTTATTATCAAAGACCAACTATAACTAACAGGAAAAAAATCCAAACAGCAGGGTTAAACAGAATGAATGTCACACAAATGCCATGACGGAGTGCCAGGTTAGTGTGGAATATTATGTTTCAAAAAAATGTTGTAATGTTAAGCAAAAATTCAAGTAGTGCTCCTCTACATGAAGAATCTCCAAATCATTCTATATTTTCAATACGAAAAACATTTCTTTAAAGGAGTCAGGACTATCATCCAGCAAGCAAGACCAATGACATTCCCTTACTACTGTGCAAGTGCCATTCCCTTTATTAGTGTGCAAGCAAAATAAGTATGAGGGAAATTATTAGGAGCAGTGAGAATCAAAGGTAAGTGGAGACTTCCTGACACTGGTCTAGTAAAACATAGATCAAGATAAGAAATGTACTTAAAACCTAATCACCAATTAAATGTAAATATATAGAAATATGAGTTTTTGTGTATACTACTACAACTGGAAAATCAACATTCAAAATTTTTAGCACAGAAAAACTTTGACACATCATACATCATATCACTGAAAAAAGATCCTGATGACAAATGTAGTCTTTCATAAACAAATGATTAGACCATCCATTTCATTCAAAGATCAAAATCATTTACAACTTCTATAATTGATATCAATTAAGATAAAATTCTGTACAGTACTGTACAGCCAACCATCTTATTAATTCCTTGTTTCTAATGATTTCTACCTATCATCTTAATTCTGTTTCCATGTATATGAGAAGGATGTAAGAAATAATCTTTGGAGAACTGGGACTCCTGGCCCCAACCTCACAACTTGCAAGACTTGACTTGCTACACTGCTTTGGAATGGTATTTAGCCTGACAGCTTCATTCAAACTAAGAAGACCTAAAGTACAAACATTGTCAAACTTATACCCACAACCATGTTAGCTCTTGATAAACTTTACCTAAATCATAAAGGACATACAATCTTATAAAACCCACAGTATACTTCATGGTTCTTACCGCACTTGTTGTAAAAAATAATTTTCTCTTATGAAAAGGCTGAGTTTTCTGTACTGTACTGTATATCACTATGAAACCTTTACTCTCAAGAGTAATGAATAATGAAAGCAAGTAACTAATAAATTATAGCTAACTCTACAAAAGATAATTCACAAGGTCATTCAATCTATCCAGTAAACAGAACATTGTTTGCACAAACTTTCTAACACAATCTGTCCTGAATGTCATCCTATCACATTTTGCAACTTTATAGGGGAGCATATCATTAGAAGTGGCTACTAATATGCTTCTGCTAAAGCTGATTCTTAGTTATATAATGAAGCACAACTGCATTGTTAAAAGGTTCCTTGAGGACCAAATTACAGGAAGCAGGAAAAAAAGGCATAATTCATTTAAGCAAGAAGGCTCTATGTTAATGTCAGTAAGATATCAGTAAAGAGAAGATGCTTCAGATGAGGAGAGAAAGGTTATAGTGCGAATGTAAGCTACCTTCAGAAGGCTTTTGTGATTGAATGAGCCCATTTCGCCGATCTGATGAGTTTCGCCCTGAATCTGTGAGACTCATAATCTGTGGGGCTACACGTGCCCGAGGCTTGTTTGTGTGAGCAGGGGATTGATTTGTGAATCCCCTGTGGCTACTGGCAGTTGCCTTGGCCACTCCACCAGAGCGAGGGGGGGTATGGGTGAGGCGGGGGGCAGGGGAGACTGGGGGGGTGAGGGTGGTGAGGAGAGGCACATCCAGCTCCAGCTGCTGCAGGTGAACCAGCGAATCTAGAAAACAATAACACTCGTGTCTCATGCAACAAATAAAATATGTAATGGAATGTTTCTTATTACTAATACAACATCTACCTTACAAATTTCAAGGAAATAAAATTCTAAAATACAAAAATAATAAAAAAATCAATACTTGCAACTATAATAAAATTTCAAATATTACCTTAATATCAGGTTCTATTTTCTAAAGTCCCTTATACCTCATATACAAAAAATATAAATAAAGAATTTTCATAATAATAATATACAGCAGTCTACACAATAGTATAAGATTACTTTGAGCACAAAAACAAAATAAAGCACCCTATCACAATGATTACTTGTTGATCTAACAGCTGCAAAAATATCCAAATGAAAATTTATTGGAATAACTAAGAACTTGATAAAAATTTACTTATTCTAATTAGAAAACAGTATAGCTAGAGATAAATTCATTAGCATGCACTTTTGGACTGAATACTGATAAAAATAAGTCTATCAGTTACATGCAGAAACTACATATAAAGACACACAGAGATGCTTCTAGAGGAACTGCAAAAACAGCAAATAAACAATAACAGATCATCATAAAAATCTAGTGAAAATCACCTGCAATTAATAATACTGTATATGCTGGTCAAATGGTGAAATATAGCTTATTAAGTGCAGTAGTAAAGTATTTCTTGTTTCAACTGTGAGATATCCAACAAAATCATGTCTTCTTTTAATCTTTAATTCATAGGCGTTTTATCAATACAATACATTACAATGACATACTGTACCATTAATAATATTAGCATGATACTAAGTATCCTGCCTCTGGAAACAAGATCAATTAATCTACAATTAAATTCAGTCTAAGCTGATCATACTGTTTCATTATAATCATCCTTCCATTCTAAAATGGTAAACGAAAGGTATCCCATAGCTTAATTCAAACTTTAAATACCGTAACCATTCAACTTACCTAGCATGTCCAACCTCTCTTTAGCCATAATCAGATTAGTTTTCATTTTCTCTTGCAACCTCTGTGCCCTTTCGTAGGCCTCTCCTCTACCCATGCAGTCTATGGCAATCCCACACTCCAGTTCTGTGATGCCACGACGGTAGAGCTCCATCGCTGCTTCCTTGTTACCTGAAATGTAAATAAAAATATATTTGATCTTGTACAGTAGAATTCAGGTACCTAAGAAATACAAAACCTTCCATAATAGCTTATAAATACCAAACACAGTATCCAGATCACCTGGTAACTCTACACAGTATAAGAATACAAAATCTAAAGCTATAATTAACAGAATAAAATCCTCTATGCCAGAAAAAATAATAGTAAGGATCATCAATCACTATTCTCATGGTGTAAAGACTTTTGGATGTGAATGTGCAGAGAGGGGCAACTGGTGGGATGTCTGATTACTATCCTATGGAGGCGAGGGTGAGGATTTGTAGAGGTTTTACGAAAGGAAACAATATTGGCAAGAAGAGAGGTGAGGTGAGCTGGGAAAAGACTTGTGTGAAGAAATACCAGGAGAGATTAAGTGTAGAATGGCAAGATGTGAGAGTAAATGAAATAAGGGAAGTGGGTGAGAAGTGGAAGATATCTAGGGAAGTTGGTGGATTAGAAAGGGTAGCAAGTGGTGGGATGAAGACGTAAAGTTCCTCTTTAAAGAGAAAAGAGAAGCATTTGGGTCGTATTCACGCTTTAAAATCAAATAACAATTACAATTACAAATACTTTCCATTTTCTAAATTTCAATTATAATTAAATATATTTGGGAATAGCAATTACATTACAATTACCAAAAAACAAAATCAATTATGATTACAATTCCCCAAATGTGAAAAAATAATTTTCATTTATAAACCCATTACTTTTGCACTGTAAGGTTATCCTTTATTTCCAAACAAGTGTCACAAACTATCTTAAAGACAAAAAATAAAGATTTCATTTTAGAAGAAGTTGCATATGACAACTAAAAAGCTGATTGTTTTTCAAACAATTCACTATTGCACAGTATCAATAACACTGAACGGAAAGAAGTGACACCAAGTTGAGCTCTGTTAACAGTGAAAACATTTCTGGCAATGATGAAAACTTGCTCTGATGGAGCAGATGTAGCAATGCATCCAATCAACTCTCTTGCAAGGTTCTTATGTAGATGCAAAGTTTGAAACACTTCTTTCCGGTATAGCATTGGATCACCTGAAAATGACAGAGTTCCTTCCTCCACATTTTGCTTCGACACACTGACAGCGTGCTTCCCTTTGATCCCCATTGATTTTGGAAGTTTGTTCAACATTTTGGTATAAAGGAGAAAAGTCAGGGCCTTTTTGATTCATGTAATCCTTCTGCTAGATCTTCCTTGTTACTTTCTTCATCCATGTTAATGTTGAACCTTCCTGAACTCCCTCCAATTCTTCAAGCATTTCCTTGACATATAATAGTGCTTGGTCCTTCTCCTCTTGTAATGAAAGCCAGTCCAGTTTGAACCTAGGATACAAAGAAGCTGTGACTTGGACATCTTTCATTTCCATGCATGGATCCCACCTTTACTTCACAGAGTCCAATAGGACTTTAGCCAATTGTTCACAGTACTGTAATTGAGATATGATTATGATTATGAATCACTGGTCCAACAACAGACATGATCATCTGCTCCTCCACAAATTCCATGACCTCGTGAAAAGGTTCGAGGACAATCTCAAGCTCCTTCAAGGCAGAAATCTCTACTGGCATGATCTTCGTACTCCTCTGCTCTCTCTGGGACTAAAGATCAATTGCATTATTCACCTCTGCAGGGTTCCTGAGTTTATGTTTTGTTTTTGTTATTATCAGACAGTTTGGGTGGGGTCAAGGGATCAATAGGGTGAACTCACACAGTTACCTATAAAAAAGTAATGCTAGTGAGCACCGCTACTGGCTGTACTTTTCATAAATCATATCACTACCACCATTATTTTTTTGGACCAGTACTGCTACCGCCAGTACTTTAAAAGAACTACTTGCCCATCTTTGCATTTTCAATGTTACCAGTACCACTTTGCTCCCCTTTCACAATTACAATTAAATTGCAATTACTTGATCACTTAATTATAATCATAATTAATCACTTCAATCTTATCTTCAATTACAATTACAATATCTATGTAATCAACTACTTTTCAATTGAATTATAATTACTTAAACCCTGGTATTTACAAGAAGTTCAAATGATATGGGGGATGTCTAAGGGAAAGTGGCAGAAGGTCAAGTGGAAGGTGTAGGGGTTGAAAAAGAGGGCAAAAGAAAGTTTGGGAGAGGAAGTATCAGAAAACTTTATGGAGAATAAGATGTTCTAGAAGGAAGTAAATAATCTGTGAAAAAAAGAGAACAAATGGGTACATTGGTAAAGGGGGCAAAATGGAAAGTGGGAGGAGATGGAGTGAGTATTTTGAAGGACTGTTGAATGTGTCTGACGACAGAGTGGCAGTGGTTGGAAGTTTGAGTGAGGTGGTGTGTGAAGTGGGAGAGTTGTGGGGAGTGCTTTAGTGAAGAGAGAAGAGGTGGTGAAAGCCTTGCAAAAGATGAAATGTGGCACGGCAGCTGGAGTGGACGTTGGTTGTGTCACACCTCTGCCCAGTCAGCCTGTTGAAGGCCATGGCCCACCTATGTATATAGTACATCCTGGTTTGTCTGGCACTTTGTTGGAATCTATCCAGGTGCTTCCAAAATTCTTTCAAAGAACAGTCCATAGTGTTTCTCAAGGCCATAAACACTAATCACTAACTCTAGGCCCTGTTTTCCCTTACTGAGTTTATTGTTCCATTCTATTTTAGTGGTAACATTCTATGATGTTTTCCAAGCCTATAGTTTCAATGTAGAACTATTTTCAAATAAAGGATGGAAACCATGCCATTTATGCTTTTCTAGATATACATTATGATGTCTCTCTACTGTCTGTGCTCTAGGATGTGCAGCCTCAGTGATCTTAATTTCCAGTATTGGTAGTTTAGATCTTTTAACACTGTCAATTCTGATCTCACCCAACCTGAAGGATTATGTTTACAACCAAGTAATGTCTTAAGGTTGTAGAATCCAGCCTCCTATCTTTTCTGAAGAAGAAACAGTTGTCCTGCTATGTTCACAAGAAGTAAGTTCATCAGATATAAATCAGTCTGAAGTCTTTTATGTTACTCTTCTGAGATGTTATCAATTTCTGTACTTTTATTTCTTTAGTTCCCTCATATGGGTAGCTGAGGCTTATTTCTATCAAAGAGCACGTTATAATACTGTCCTGTGACCCAGATAAAAGGCCAAGCTCAAGCAAATTCTAATAAACTGGAAATAATGACCATAATCAATCACCCTTGTAATCACTTACTTTTCTTCCACATTTTACTTGTAGATTTACATTACTTTTTCTTTGGAAGATATGTTTTGCACATCAAAAAGTTTCCAACAAGGACTGTGCAAGACGAACAATTTCATGTCTTTATTTGAAAAATACGTAGTCAATCATATCCTTTTCCACACAATACTGAAAAAAACACTCCTAAACAACTTTACCTTACCTGATATAACCTAAGAATTCCCAGAATTAATCTTCACAGGTAAAACGAGGTAGTAATGGGTGATCAATGTAATGACAAGCAATGCCATAAATTTTCCAACTGAGAACCATGAAGTATGTCATTATACTTGAAATTCAAAGCAACCCTTGTTCTGTTACTCTGGTCAAGAAAACAATAAAACGATGGAAATAAAAAAAAGCTACAGTAACTATCAAGCAACCACAAAAAAATCCCACATACTGAATATCAAAAAATCTTTAAATGTCTACAGAGGAAAACTGTGGTAAGAACTCGACTTATCATCCAAGAAGTTAGAGGGACAAAGCAATAACAACAAACTGCTCTCCTCATATAACCCTTGCAGAACTTCATGTAATTTTGTAATTACTTTCCTTTTAAACTCTTGTCATTAATACAAATGTTTCTTGGTAATCTAACTCTGTATGTTTCTGTATTCTATCCTATGCCCCATCTCCTCGTGCTGATCTTATGCCATCTATATTTTTCTGGTGCAAGGCAAATTTCCCAGCTCTTAATGTAAGAGGTATATGGCCATAACAGAATACATACCAAAATCCTTGGGCAGTAGGCCTCTTAAACTGCTCCAACCTTTGCTTGTCTAAAATCTAGACTTTTGTTCGTCTTGAAAGTATGCCTTGATACAGCCTAACTCTAACAAGGGGGACCACTCATATGCCACATCTCTCACATCCGCTAACTGCAAAGTCTTTGAAACTCTCATTACCTCTCAAATCTTCATACACTTAGAATCTCAATACCTTCTTTCTGAGCACTAACATAACTCATATTGCAAGGTCCACTGATTGTCCTCTCTTCTAGTGCTACTCTCTCTGGGATTATGGTTAAACTCTTGTCATGGACCTCAACATCTCCAAAGCATCTGACAGGGTATGGCACACGTCTCTACTTTCTAAACTTCCTTTCTTTGCTTTTTCTTCTCTCTGTTCCTAAAAGCACACTTAATCTCCAGTCATTGTAGGAATGACTTCCCCCTCTTCTTTCATCAACCTTAAAGCTCTGTCTTAGCCCCAACTATTTTTCTCCTCTCCATATATGATTTTTTATCAACTTCTAATCCCATGCACTCTCATGCAGATGATTCCATTTTATTTCACACCATTTTCACCCCCCTCTTCCATCTAAGTCATTCTCTTCTCAAACTGAACATTCTTTCTCCCTCAATTCTGACCTGCGCAACATATTGGAAATGGGGAATTAATAGCATGTTAAATTGAGCTGAAATGCAATTTTCCCTAATAATTAATTCTAGTTGTTTTAAAACTGCAATTCAACCCTGAAAAAAAAAAAAATTGCAAGGCATAACTATATCCTCCACTCTGTCCTGAAAATTTCACATAATACCACAAAGTCTACTTCCCAAATGCAGGGATGTTGCACAGGTTCATAATTATTTTTCGTGAGAGCTGCTATTCTATATCTACTAGGGTTTTACTCACCCAAGTTTATGGTACTGCTTGCATATCTGGCATGATTTTTCATCCAATTCTCTACTAGCTAGAGCTGAATAAAAACTATCTCAGCAATTCCCCAGACATTACCTCTCTCCAACCATCTCCTTCTGTATGCTGTGATGTTGTGGCTCTCTCACAGTTCTATGTGTATCATTTTAGAAAATGCTCTTGTCAGCTGTCTATATGTGCACTTGCCACCATGGCTCAAAGTCAAGGTATGTGTGTGGCTGTGGTTTCCCAAAGTTTCTGTGAACAACTAAAATGTGTAATTCTCTTCCTCCTTACATCTTGGCCATTCCCTATAACCTTTCCATCTCAACATTTAGGTCTACAAACATCTGTAGAACCATGACTAACTTATATATTCTTTTCCTCTTAACTCTTGTTCATTTCATTTGAGATGGCTTTCATTATGGCATGTTTTGCATATGCCATGTTTTTTTTACTGTCAAAAGAAGTATATAATAACTTTTATGTAAAAACTAATAAATCCATGAACAGAATAGAGCAAGACACTTAAATTAACAACTTCAATTTGCCTCTTACAAAATAGATGACAGACCGGATATTATGGACCTCTTCAAGGTACTAATACTCTAAAAAACAGAACAATGCTGTGTGCCAACATCTCTCGTTGGGGTGAGTGTAACTGCTGAGCTTAAGAGTATTCAAAATTCATTCATGGCCTTTACTGACACTTCAAGGATATGAAATGCTGGAAATGACTGAAATCACTGAAACTCTTTTCTCTGGGGTGCAGACAGGAGGTGTAACATGAGCAGAGAAAGTATAGTTCATAACTTACACATCAAAATAATTCCTTATTGGCATTACCGGCATGAAAGACTATAAGATATTACAACAAAAATCCAAAGAAGCAACATGGACAAGAGAATACACTATAACCTCATGGCCCAAACTAATCAACATACATTGCCTGCAGCCATGGGTATTACTACGAGTTTGATACGACCCTGGATATGTTTACAAAGAATTACCATATCAGCCAGAGTGTGATGGTTACAAATATCTGCAAGATGCAGCCTCTAAAAGCATGACAAAACAAAGGAGCAATGCAACAACTTGGCCTCAAGATACACTATGAAGGTAGTAACCTCTGAAATGTGCATAGGGTATACTTAAAGTAACCAAATAAATGTGTGGTGCAATTCATTTTTCTACATTGCAGGCTCCAGTCACGGACTAAAGAGCATATCAAGGCCAGGCCTTAACTGGAACACAGAGGTCAATGAAAGGGGGGAAAAAAAGGGACAACGGAAACTATTTATGGATTCTGAAGGGAATGAGAAACCTGTCTTTTAAAGTATGACATGTCCTAGTTATTGGTAAGGACATGAGAAGGTAGAAAGTTCCAAAGTTTCAAGGTTTAGACAAAGACAGTTATCAAAATGGCCCATCCTTGAGTTGCCAATGGCCACACAATAATCATTTGATGCAGCAGCTTCCCGAGTACTGCATAGTCTAGCTAGGGGTGGGGGCACACAAGCAGCTAACTCTTGGGAGCAGAAACCAAAGTTATACCTATAGAAGAGGGAAAGTGAGCCAACATTGTGGTGTAGGACAATGGGATCAAGTTTGGAAGTTAGCCTGGTACAGTTTATAAGTCGGATTGCTTTACACTCAACTCTGTCAAGTAAGCACACAGGGATAGAACCACCCCGAATGTGAAAGTAGTACTCTATACAAGGGCAAATCAATCCATTGTACAAGTGAAGCATCTATTCAGGAGTTATGTCATCTGAACAGGGCACAGTTAGTACATACACTCCTTTGGTTGAGAAGACATATAGGTATTCTAAGATGACAAAGAAACTGTTTTTTTGATGAATAAGGAGACAGCATTGTAACCAGCATTGGGACACTAATGAAGGGGATGATGTTTTAACCGACTAAGCAGCCAGCACTGCAGGAAGAAAAGGAATCTGTTGTATAGATGCTCAAAATGCAGCCCAAAAGAAGCTTCACTTTGGCATCTGAAAACCAAAATTCAAAGTTTTCTATGATGGTGGGCTGAAACAGGATCTGCTCACAGATTGAAGAATAGAATTGTAGCTCATCTTAGGACAAATCTTCTGGTCCATTCACAAAGAAAAAACATCTGGTAAAGTAAAAGAAACTCAGAGTAGCCAATACTGATGCGAATTTTTTTCATTCTTTTGTTTCTATGTACCAGACATGTTTGCTACTAAATTTGCCTCTATTAATTAGAAGTCAAAATTCATTGATAAATCTTGCATAATGAAAACTAAATGTACATCAGCAGCATCCTTGTGCCAGTCTATAGGAATGGAATTGAGGACTTTTATTCTGACAAATCAAAATCCAAAAATGATGCATAGATGTTCATCTCTTGTACTGCTTTACTTAAGTGCTATTTTGGTATGTTTTTTCATAGTGATACTGTAATTTGCTTAGCAATCTGCATTATAACACTCTCAACATTTAAATGGGACGTACTCAACCACAGTGAAGTACATAAATGCTAATCTGAGATCTGAAGGACCCCTTAGATTCAATCATTGGTTAAAACTATTCTTAAAATCATAGAGGATGTAAATGAATCTTTAAACAACTCCTTTGTCTGCTCTGATATGAAGCAGAAATAGGGCCCCAATAACGATAAAAATGGAAAGGCACCATTTAATATTTGAATCCAAGTATACAACCCAATGATGTATGCCTTTGAGAGTATTGCTTATTCAGGAGATGGTTAAAAGCTCGAAGGAGCTAAAGAGAGATTATCCTTTGGTCAGATGTTATTCATTCTGATGTTTGCAGGGGATGGTTTAATTGGTTTAAGTCATGCTAAATTAAGGTCTAAGAGTCATTTTAACTTCAACTTATCAGTGTAACAAAATCAAAATTTCATTTTCTGATGCACACTACATAAGCAATAAATAATCTCCAGTATAACCAGTTGTGTAATAATCTTAAAATATATATATATTTTTTTAATCCCAGAGCATATGTGGTAAATGAATTGAACTAATCAACTTTACTTCTTATGGGCATATAATTACCACTTAATGGCAACTGCCTCTAATTGTATGCAAGTGATCCAACCTATATGTACAGAAGAGTTGATAACAAATAGATACATGGACATAAAGGTAGCAATCACTATGTCACAATTCCATCTAAATACTCTAAAACTATACTGCAAAGAATACTGTCAAAACACTGATAGCTTTGGCAGTCTTTAGTTGAGAACCAAACAAAATACTTTTCTACTCAGTTTTATCATTTATTCTAGGAGACTTTGGGTGAACCTCTATTTTTTCCACAGTAACAGCCAAAATCTGGTATGATAAAGAAAAACTCTAATATGGGTATACCTCCACACCAAGTCCCCACTTTCAGAGGAACAGAGAAAAATCAATACAAAATCCTCTAAGGAAACAATTTAAATCAGAAACAACATGTAGAGACAGTGGTTAAAAAGGACTACCTTAGTATGCTCTTGAGTTCAGAATATATGTAACAAGATAATGAGACTTTCTATCTACCTCATTCAACTATGCCTTTTCCTACACTCACAAAAGGGTGGCATATGCAGAATTTTTCCTATACATTTAGACTGTTTACCATAATGACAACTAGAAGCAAAGTCGCAAAAGTAATAATATTCCTTAAAGCACCAGCCAAAACATTCTGCATGTTGGTGAGACTGTCACATAAGGGAATACATAGTGATAGCTGATATCTTTATTCACTGGTCAGACCTAAATCAGAAAGTCTGGATATAAAACAGTGATAAAGAAGAGAAAAAGTATGGAATGATTGTCATAACAGATGGTGTAATTCAGTGCAAGTCATTAAAGAACATGTACAAGCATGAAACAAGAAAAATAACTTCGGGGTATAATTGTTAAAAATAAAATTTACAGATGTACAGGTTTTTATCTACCAGGATTCTTGAGGTCAAATTGTATCTGTAATACAAGGGTCACGCAACTAGCATAGTTTCTACCAGTTGCTATCTGATGATACATTACAATTACCACACTGTATGATAAGTATCATGGACTGTACCATGATCGTTAGTCATTTGTGCATGTCTTTTCCCTTGGCACACATCCAAATTTCATAAGCTACAAGATGGTGCAAAGAAGTAAAGGTGTAGCCACAAGTCTGGTACAGTATTATACAGTCAAAGGATATCAACCATGGTAAGAAAGTCAAACCGTTTTTGATCAACTCTATAACATAGGGAGATATAAAACAGTCAACAAATAAAATTACATGTTTATTTACATAAATTCACAAACTGTGATTTACATCATAAATATTACAAGGTAGAAACTATACATGATTAAATTCATATTTCAACAAGGTAAAACTTTGTGCAGTCCTACACACATAAATCTTACAACTTGTTTTGGTGTATGTCTGCCTAGCTGAACTATAAGAGGAGGGATGGTGACAATAGTCAGGTGCAGTAAATATACTTGTTTTTCTTTTTTATAATGCATCAACATGATTACCTACATTTCTGATCAGCAGTTGTGAAGTTTCTCCTTTGTAAATAATGCTTTAACCACACTACCTCAACTGCTGTCATTCTTATTGATCTAACCTACATAAAATGTATGTATATATGCATCAATCTTCATCATCTGGTGGAATGCCAAGCTCTTGATCAGTCCACTTAGAAGGGTCAGGATAGGGGAATTCACCCTGCAGATAATAAAAATGGAAGAACATGTTATTGCTCATGCACTTGACATAAATATATTCAAAAAATTCTCCGTAGGGCCATCAGGATACAATTACATTCCATTTTCTACCATTTTAAAGTATCTTCTCGTCTAAGTCTGATCATTCTTCGTACAAAAACAGATGGCAATGGTTATATAAAAAGATTACGTAAAGAAAAATCAATGTGCTTGTCTAAAGAATGGAAGCTAGATGCACTGTTGTTCTCAGTGCTGTCACACCACAGAGTGGTAAATAATGCATGAGAAAAAATAAAACATACTTGAGCTCAGGTTCTCAGTATGAGAACTTTCATCATTAAAGTTACTCTAATAACGGTTCCCCAGAATGCCATGCTGTGACTGGGTAAAATGATCTTAAGTCACTGAAAACAACATTATACTGTACCAATAATTTGAGTGAAAGTCTGATTATCCAAACAGTGTGAATAACTTAACTTCAAATTCACTTAATATGAACCTGTTTAGAGTGAGGATGTTCTGTACATTCCATAGGTGTAAAACTAAACCTATTATGCTAAATGCATTAATTATGAAAGAAATGAGGCTAAAGGATAATGTTGATTGGTATTCATTATCTGGTAATAACTGGCCACATACGAGTGACTGCAGCAATAGCTTAGTTCTAGATTCTGACATATTTATGCTTAAAGAAGCATTATGATAAAATCAACCCATAAACTTCTTAAAAATTTAACAAATGTTCCACATAACAGCTGACACACAGCCAATCTCAAAGCACTGTAATGATTCAGTGTCTTTCAACACAGTACCTTATTTCGACTTTGCTTTGGGGTTCCAAAGCAAACAGTCAATAATCATGTCTCATAACATATCCTGTTAAATAATGCATTATCTAATTGCACATTTATGAGATCATATAAAAATAAATACATAAAGACAGAAAATAAGACAATGAGCTTACAGTTATGTGTTCTGGCTCAGTTATAAGGTGATAAAGAATCCACCACCACATGAATGCCCCTAAGACTTCAGCCTGGAACAAAGTTAGTTTGCTCGGTGTTTCAGGAGCTGTTCGATAAGTCCACCTGTAAGAAAAGTCTCTTTGTAATGTTTTACCACTTGGAAAACTAAACTAACACTATATTATGCTGTTACATAATACAATACTGTAAATAAGAATGTCCTAGGTATCACCATGTATTTTACGATTCAGTAATCATTTATTGTACTTTCCTTGCACCAACTTAATATGGCAGTGAACTTATTGTACATATCAACTTTTCACACATATGAGTTGATTGAATCACTGATAAAGATATATTTAATTGGGGGAGAAAGAAAACATAATGAATTTTCAAAGGAATATGAAACCACGTCCAGTAAAAGTGTGAAGATAACACCTTGTTCTGATATGTTTGATTCCAAAAGTATTCCTTCTCAATATATCAAAGTGCAACATGGGGAATTCTCTCATGGCTTCTTACGGTTTTCTTCATACCACTGTGGTTAATCTGTTAAACATGACATTTCAATTATACCTTCCATCTTAGGTTTTGTTAACTTTTTAATTCTTTTAATGAAAACTTTGGCAAAAGCTACATTTCTGGATGCTCAGCATATGTGCTCTTCACCTCTGGTTTGTTTCTGGTGCAAAAACTGAGTTTTGCATTTCCAGCTGGTGTTATCCACGCACTACCAGTAACATGAGTTACTGCCCATTAATGTTTCAGATTACTGGTGTTGGGAGTTCTCAATATGACAAACATGGATTTTTCAAGTCATACATGTGAAAGTCTTTTACAAAATCAGTATCATCCTCCCCTCACAAACTCATTTCTAGCCCCACATATATTGACAGCCGAAGCTATTTGAAATTAAAGACGATTAATACAGTGGCACAAGGAAAATAAATAATTTCTCAAACTGCTTATAGGGGAATACGTAATCTTGAACCAAGATGACCTATCTTGAAAATTTCCAAATGAATGGGCTCTACGGCACACATTTGCAACCACTGGTCCAAAAAAAGACATTATAATCGAAGGCAGAAGACTTACGCTCCACCTCCATGTCTTGGAACTGAGGTTTTAAAGCCTCTCGTTAATGCTGGGACAGTCCTAATTAACTGCCTAACAGCGAACATCATTACACTGGGTTTGTTTTCCTCAGCCGATCAGCTGGTGGTGCTCACGGTGGCCTACAGAGGGTGCTGTCTCACACGGCAAGTTACCACGCAAAATATTCCACCCTTGGAAAATATTGACAAGACCAGAATTCACCACTGTCGTTAAAAAGAAGATTTCTTTACTATTTGTTAACACTGTCTGTTAACTTTTTTTTTAGAATGAGCATTTCAACATACACTAAATATTTCTGTACAGCAGAGGCGAGACCAGTCTCGTATAACCTTCCACTCAAAACAATGGTACAGGCAAAATTACCTGCCATCTTGATCCTTAACATCGGGTTAAGTTAGGTAGAGTTATAAATGATCACTATTACCAGAAATTATTATCTGATTAGATTTAGATACTATATATACCCAGAGATAACACTGGATCATTGATCTTAAACATCACCT
>JAUUDY010623699.1:0-15945 GCA_032361765.1 Panulirus inflatus | reverse complement strand
TGAAGATCTTGATGGAAAAATTATGAGAATTTAATGAGGAGTAAGGAGCTATTTTCAAAGATAAGTAGATGCAGAAGGGAGGTATGTGTAAGGAGCGAGAGTATAATACACAAGCCTAGAATAATGAGAATGTCAGAGGACATTTTTAAGAGATATAAAAAGTATTTTAAATTGATGATGATGAAGAGGATGTGGCTGTTTATACAGTTGAATCAGAAGTAAGGAGAAAGGAAGTTTATGAAAAAGAATGGAATGGCTGCATAAGTGAGATGGTGAAGAGTAAAATTGCTGTTGTGAATCTGGAGGATGTGTAATAACATACAAATCACAGTGAAACAAGTCTTTTGAGAATTAAGGGTGAAGTGTATGGTAGAATAGTGACTAATTGATACAAGAATTACAGGTGAAGAGCAAGGCTGGTTTAGAAAGAGAAGAGGATGTGTAAACCAAAAGTAGAGAAAAAGAAGAAAGTGTATGCAGCATTTATGGATAAAAAAGAATTAATAAAGTGAATAGGAAAGCTCTGTAGTAAGTTTGGACTCCATTTAGTGTACATTGAAGACCTTGAATGCTGTTAAAACTTTTATAGTGGAAGTCTTGGTGTGATTGAGTAGGTTGAATTAATTTAAATGGGAGTCCATCACAATTGTGTGATGTCACTTTGGCTGTTTAATATCTTTATTGATGGGGCATTGCATGAGATGAGAGTGTGTTTATGGTGATAGCATTGTAGCTCTAAATTATGGCTAAACAGCTGAAGTTACCACAGTTTATGTGTGCAGATGATGTTATTCTGTTATCTGAATTAGATGTGAAGCCGAATAGAATGGTGCAATTATGTTATGGAGAAGGATGGTAAAAGTAAATGTGAGGTAATGTAAAATTATATTTTGAGAGATTGGATGTCATAGGATACTATGACTTTCAGTGATGAATAACTGAAAGCTTAGCACAAGTTTAAGTAATATCATTATGGAAACTGACATGAGTCTTAGGGAGAGTGAGAGGGCAAAGGTCCAGGGAGCATTGATGAAGGTGTGGAAAGAGAAGTCGATGAAGGTGCTAAAATGGGTTTGTTTGAAGGTATTGTAATCTTGACAGTGTTGTATAGATGCAGGATGTGGGCTGTAGATGAGAATGTATGGAAAAGGGTGAATGAGTTGGAAATGAAATATATGAGAACAATATTTGGTATGGGAAGAGTTGATTGCATAGTTAAGGGTAGAGTGAAGTTGTGGTAATATAGAAGGAGTATGGTTGAGAGACCTGTAGAAGGTATGCTAAAATGGTTTGGACATGTGGAGAGAATGAGTTAAGGAGAGTTTATCAAAAAGGATATTTGTCAGATTTGGAGGGGACAAAGAGACAAGGGAGACCAAATTCGAGTTGGAGGGATGAAGTGGATAAGATTTTGAGTGTTCAGGGCCTGAACATGCAGGAGGGTGGAAGGTGTGCATGGGATAGAGTGAATTGGAACAGTGTGGTATCTAAAGGGTGACATGCTCTTTGTGGGCTGATCTGGGCCATCTGAAACAGTTGGGGAAAACCAAGGAAAGGACAATGTGGCTTGGTTGAGGATAAGATGCTATGTTTTCATTGCATTATACATGAGAAATAGAGAATCAATGTGAGTGAATGAGACCATTTCTTTGTCCGTTCGTGGCATAACCTCAGTGTGGGAGAAGGCAGAAAATATATGAAAAAAAGAAACTTAGATATGCAAATCAATCCCCTACCATGATGAATGAAAAATTACTGCTTGACGCACTAGTATAGTCATCGTTCTTTGTATTGTTTTAATCAAATTTACACTTATTACTGTGAAGTTACACTGCTAGTGAAAAGGCATCTTTGGTGATGTTGTATCATTGGAAGTACAGTCTTGTAAAAGAACACTCTCCAAAGGAATCTTCATTTTCCTGCTTCGGAAACTGGAGCTGACTTGGGCTTCAGGAGCCTGAAGAAAGGACTTACATGGAAATTAGTCCAAGGGTAGTAATAAAAATAAGGTTTGTAGAGTACCACAATAACTATTTACATATTTTTCTTCACTGTTTGTTGATATATATTATTCATTCTTACATCTGATAAAGGCGTGCAAGCAATTTTTTTTACTAATGCAATATGCATCACTGATATGTGAGCATAAGTATTTTGGATGGTCCTAACACTAGAGCATTCAGTGTAGTGTGTTCAAGAAGCTTATATTAAGGAATATTTGTCACAACTTTTGGATGGGGAAAGACTTACAAAAGAAAGACATGTTATGCCTATATGAGACATACAATACAATATTTGATTGATATAATGTATGTCTGAAGGTCATATTTACTTTTGCTTGCTTTCCATATTAAAATGAATTTCATTAGGTAAAGTTTTCATCAGACATCAAGTGGTCCATTTTAATCTGAATTAGCCATTATTTGTAGATGACAGAATTGGTTGTCAGTATTTCCAGGAATTACTTCATTATATACTATCCCTATAATACAAGATGATCATTTTCTCTTATTTAATTTTGTAAACCTGATCCATACATCTTTCATATTACAGTTCATGACAAGGCAGGTAATTGTATCAAGGCATGCTTTAAACTTCCCCACTGAACTTTTTAACTTTAAGAGAGTTTGCTACTCTCTTTACACATGCTGCTTCCTCTGTGGAATTAGTTGTTCTTGAATTAGAGAAACATTTTCACAGTCCACAGTCTCTTGAGTTTATGGCCTTGATACATTATGTGGCTTTATGTTTGCCCCCAGGATTGTTTGTATGGTGATATGTAGGGCAAGGAGGACTTGGCTTGTTAATTAAGTGTTGTTTAGCTTCATAATGTTTTAATTGATTTTTTCATTGTTAAATAGCTAACACTACCAAGGAACCTTTGGGTCAGCAGAAACAGAAAAATGAACATATATTAGAGTAGGTTAGTCCTTGATATCAATATCAAACCATATTATTTTTAAGTAAGGCTTATATATTAACATGAACTCCAGATGGCGTGACATTGATTTACATGAAATGTGGGAATCTGTTACCTATCGTGGCTTCCAAAAGTTGGCACTGCAGTACTTAGGATTTGGATTCAATGAAATAATTCGATCAGCTTTCCCAAGACTTCAGGTATGTTGCATATATATTTCAGTGGGATGCATTTTTCAAGTAATTATTGGTTTTGGTATACTTTTGTTCATATGTGTTCACTATTTCCTGAGTGAATGAGATAGCATCAGAAACAGATAAATGAGCTTTAGAGGAAAAGATCTTTGTTTGGTTTCCTCTTTTGAGAAGCAGTACAGGTCCACTCACCCTAATTTCTAAAAAAAAATAGTTATAGGGTGTTTACTATTCTACCTATTATTTTCTCCAATCATTTGCCTATATTAATGTTTTCTTTATTATACAGCAGTATTACTCATGTAGTACATTCTTCACAAATCATGCTTTATACAACACGATATGCCACACTTAACTAATTTGTACTCCATCTTGCTTCCTTATTTTTTCTCCTTCTGTGCATCCATGCATCACTGTCAGGACTAATGTACCATCAAGCATACCCATCTTTGCTCCCACAGACTGTGATCTCTCATTCCATACAGTCTTCAATGCACTCTGGATCTTATCCTCCTCCCCAATCTTATGGCATACTTCCACTGCCATCTCCAATCTATATCTCTGATGCCCATTCCCTCAATGGGTAGCCATGACAGTCTCCATAACTGGTGAACTCCAGTGCCATCTCCACTCCCAGGTATCTAAAACGCCTCATTTAAACTTGCTCTCAAACCAACCTGGAACTTTCAATGTCCTCCTTTCATTCACTCTCCCAGACTCAGACACCAGCTTCTGAAGTTTCTTGGGTCTGCCATTAGGGCCATCCTTAACAAACCTTAACCGATTCACCTCCCTGACCCCAACAGACCTCTGACTTATCTCTCTCTCAGACTTTTGCATTTATCTCCTTCACCAACCAAACCATTAACAGATTAAAGTGTCATGATGACATTTCACTCCCTGGCCGCAGACCCATCTTCACTAGTAATCACTAGTGAAAGAAACTCCTTGCTACTTTTAGTAGTTTTCTCCCGTGCCATATATTCTTCACACCTTCCACAAACCATTCTATCAAATGCCACATAGATCCTGTTTTTCCACATTGCATCTCCCCAATCTGATGCTCTTTGCATGGGATGGGGATGACATGATGTCAGTGGGCTGAACCAGAGCACATTAAGGAGTCAAGGTAAATCATGGAGTATCCTGTGAGACTTAGGGATAATAGTCCTAGATTTTAGTACATTACACATGACATCTAGAACTTATATATATGCGAATTATGCCAACCTTTATTTCTGATGCTACTTCATGAAAGTGGAAAAGATAGACAAATATGAAAAGATTAAATGTTATTTCTTATACTTATTCGTAGTTTCCCACATTACCAAGGTAGTGCCAGGAACTGATAGAGAAAATGCCTCATTTGCTCACATCCACTCTTTAGCAGTCATATTAACTGCACCAAAACCACAGGCCCCTATTCACAACAAGGCCCCACAGACCTTTCTGTGGTTTCCCTGCTGCTTTATATACCTTGGTTCAGTCCAGTACAGCATGTCACCCCCTGTATACCACATTATTCAGATTTTCTTTATCCTGTGTATTCCTTTCACCCTCAAAATGTTTTCACTCCATCCTTCCATTTTCAATTTTGTCTCACCCATTCCCCTTGTTCCTTCCATTTCTAACACACTTAGCCTCTTTGTTAACCTTTCCTTACTCATCTCCCCATATGTCCAAACTATCTTTGTTAACCTTTCCTTACTCATCTCCCCATATGTCCAAACCATTTCCACACACTGTCTTTAGCTTTCTCAATCCTGCTCTTCTTATTACCACGCCTCCCTCTCACCCATTTGTTACCTACTGGATCAACCTTTCCTCGTACATTGTTCTCAAACATTTCCAACACATCCTCCCTCCTATGAATATTCTTATAACTCATGTCACATCTTTGCATCATAGTTTGAACTACTATACCTTCAGACATATCCATTATTATTTTGTATTATTATTATAATCATTAATTTTATCATTCAGGTAATCATAGTGTAGTTTACAGGAATTGGCAGTAGATATACTGATTTTATACATTATAGGGGTAAATGATTACTATCCACATCTCATGTTGTAGAAGTTGAGCAATATGAGTTGGACACTTAAAATCCAACCCCTCAAGTATCAAGTTTCAAAAAGATGCAACAAAAGCTGAGTAAGAATTTTTGTCTAAGGGTTTGGTTGTCTGTTCCTGATACTTCCTTACCAAAGTAGGAAAATGTGAAAAGTTGCTAAAATTATAATCTAATCATACAATCCCAGGACCCCTTTTTAGAGGCTTCTGCTTCTGTACACCAATCAGGAACAGGGAAATTGTGGACTCCCCTATAGTGATTTTTTCCAGTGAGGCTATACTATTCTTTATCACCGACATGACCATACCAAAAGCAACCCTTCACTGTCAGTACATCCATATGCAGGGGGAGACTGGAAACATTAAGTATTAAAAAATAAAATTAAATAATGACCTGATTCTGGTTTTAGCACCAGTGCATTTTTTTTTTTTTTTTTTTAAAGGATAGTATTTCATTGGTTATTAATATGTTTTCAGTCTGGTATATGCAGTCTTTTTCTGTATTCCATATTTAACATTTTCCTTGACATCAGTCAGGTTAGAAAAAATATATGGACCTCAGGTATGTATGTAACAGAACAGTATTGTAAATGCATAATATTTAGTTATATGTAACTATGTAGAGGATGTGTGAATCAGGTGCTTGCTTAAAAGAATGTGAGAAATACTCAGAGAAACAGATGGATTTTTATGCAGCATTTATAGATTTGGAGGAAGCATATGATAGTGTTGATAGAGATGCCTTGTGGAAGGTGTGAAGAATATATGGTATGGAAGGAAATCTGCTAGAAGCCGTGAGAAATTTTTATCAAGGGTGTAAGGTATGTGTATGAGTAGGAAGAGAGGGGAGAGAATGGTTTCAAGTGAAGGTTGGTCTGCATCAGGGGTGTTTGATGTCACCATTGTTGTTTAATTTGTATATGGATGGGGAGATGAGGGAGGTAAATGCAAGTCTTGGAGAGACATGTGAGTATGTTGATTGTAGGATATGAGAGGACCTGGGAAGAGTCATTTATTGTTTGCTGATGATGATACAGCACTGTTGGCAGATTCAAGTGAAAAATGGCATTAGTTGGTGACTGAGTTTGGAAGTGTGTGTGAAAGGAGGAAGTTGAGAGTAAATATGAATAAAAGCAAGGTTATTAGGTTTAATAGGATTAAGATACAGGTTAGTTGGGTATGTGAGTTTGATGAAGAAAAACTGGAGGATGTAAAGTGTTTTATATAGGTTGGATATGCTGGAAATGAAATGTTTGAGGACAATATGTGGTGTGAGGTGGTTTGGTCGAGTAAGTAATGAAAGGGTAAGAGAGAGGTGTGGTACTTAAAAGAGTATGGTTGAGAATGCTGATGAGAGTGTTGAAATGGTTTGGACATAAGGAGAGAATTAGTGAGGAAATGTCGACAAAGTTGTCAGAAGTAGAGGGAAGAAGTAGAGCGGGGAGACCAGTTGGAGATGGAAGGATGGAGTGAAAAAGATTTTGACCAGTCAAGGGCTGAACATGCAGGAGAGTGAGAACTTTGCATGGGAAAGAGTGAAGTGGAACAATGCTGTATATAGGTGTCGACATGCTGTCAGTGGACAGAACTAGGGCATGTGAAATGTTGGCAATAATCCATGGAAAGTGCTGTGGAGGCTGGTTGTGGATAAGTTGTGTTTCAATGCATTACACGATAGCTAAAAAATCAGATGCAGCCTTTCTTCATCTGTTCCTGCACTAACACAGGAAACGGCAGTCAAGTATAAAAAAAATGTCTTTGTACTTTGATGACTTCATCTCAGGGGATTATACCACAGTAAGGTTTAATATTTTCAGTTTCATATTTTTCTTCCCTGATAATTTTAATCTTTTCAGATTGCAACCCTGCAAAAGTATATACCAGACATTTCATCATCAGACATCACCCGTGGTCCTGCTGGGGTGCGAGCTCAAGCCATGAATGCTGATGGATCACTTGAAGATGACTTTGTGTTCCATAGGGAAACTGGTTCATCAGTAGGTTTCCGTATTCTCCATTGTCGTAATGCTCCTTCTCCAGGTGCTACATCATCGCTGTCAATTGCTAAGATGATAGCTGATAAATGCAAAACTGAATTTTTGCTTTGAAAAGCTGTTAGGATTATTTTAATTTGAAAATTTAACATGTACAAAGATTTTAATTTTATGTAGCATATTGAGTTTATTTTGTATATTCCTGATGCAATAATAGTAAAAGTTCCACTTGGGTTAATGTTGTGCAATATACCATTTAATGTGGGAGTGGGGGGCTCGAAATTCTCCCCTCCCGGTTGTAAATTTCCAAAAGAAGGAACGGAGAGGTGGGCCAAGTGAGGATATACCCTCTAAGGCTCACTCTTCTGTTCTTAACGCTACCTCGCTAATGGGGATAAGGCGAATATTTGTGAAAAAAATTTAATGTATGTGAACGGATGTGGCCTTTCCTTATCCGTTCCTAGTGCTACCTCACTAACGTGGGAAACAGCTATAAAGTATATGTATAAGAACAGGAAAAGCACTTGCATTCCACTGTAATCCTAGAATCCTGTTGAGCCTGGATCAGTTTGATATATTACAAAGTATCCTTAAAAGCAGTCTTTCCTTCAGGGTTTTTCCATATGGTATACCTGTAATATTTCTAAAAGGGATGATTATAACTTTTTACCAATCTGTTCAGTTCTATCTTTTAAGCAGTGCCTTAGTCGCGGTTACTCTTGGAAGGATTGCAGTTTGTTTTCCACATTAATTTTTCAATACTTTTTCTACACTCAAGAGGAGTAAGTACAAATCAAAAACCTTTGCCGAATATTAAGGTGACTTGTAAATTATTTTGTAAATAAAAATATTTACTCGGTAGTTTAACTGTCATTTTGTTTTATTACCCAAGGGAGAAAACACTGTAAGTGCCAGCCTCTTGTCATTGTGTGTCACTGTCAGCTTCTTTATGGATGCAATCGTGGTAGTGACTCAGAAATTAACTGGGGTCTCTGTGCACTTGATCCATTCCACTTAATGAAAATAATTATAGATTGGATGATGTTGAATCAGTCACTGCCAGCTATTAAGGCATCATTGTTTTGGACAGATTCAGGCTTCTCAGTAATGTCCACATCACTATTCTAATTGAAGGTCAAACTACAGGAAAGTCCAGCTTAACTCATAATGAAGTCGTTCACTGGGAATGAAGTCATTCACTGGTGTGTGAGTAGACAGGCTGAAGTGCAGCCTCTCTTGCCATACCTTAAAGATGTCAGACCTGGTAACTTATAAGGATATGAGATTATTCTGAAAGAAATATCAGTGCAAGATCATTGGGTATAACCAAAGTAACATACATATACTACAAAACCATTTTTTACATGGTGGCCAAAATGACACATGCTAAACATGTACCACACAAAAGCCATCATGGGTAAAAGAGGAAAATAAGAGAAAAGAAAAGATGTGAATCATGTTTGTAGACCTGACTTTTACAGGTGGAAAGGTTGTAGGAAGAGAAAAAGACAAAAGGAGGAAGAGAATTTCACATTCGTAACCATTAAGTGGTCTCCACAAAAATTGTGGGAAGCAACAGCTAGACACAACTTGGTCCAAGCCTCAGGAACAAATACACATGCAGATAACACAAAAATAGTGGCCAAAATAATACCTGTTAAAGAGAGAGAGAAAGCAGCAACACTGCAGGACACAAAGAGGGACTGTTTGAATGGAGGTAATACTAGGAGAATTAGAGGCAGATGGCTTTTGATTTCACTCTTGGTAACAGGAAGGGTCAGGAAGAACTAAAACAGATATGTGAGCAGTACTCCATTATTATTCAACAATGATAAGAAACTTACCTGCCAGATTTAAGAGACCTAATAATTGAAACTAAGCAAGTGACTTGCTTTCCAAAGGATGATCACTCGATGTTTTCTGAAAAGGAAGAGTCATGAATGAACAGGATGATTATAAAGATCCCACCTGCTGCAGTAATTCAACTGTCTTTGCAATGAGGTTCTCAGGATGAATGTGGTGTCTTAAAGGCTCTCCCAGAGGGACCTAGTTGTGCAGTTACGTTTGTGTATCTTGTGTACTGTTTGAGCACATGATCCCATTCATGACTTCATAAAGAAAAAAAGTGTGGAAAACTTTTTCCACATTACTTTGGGTACCTCTCTTTGTTGTATTTTCATAGATAAGTGGGGTCCAGTGATCTGTTTTGAATAGTCATAGTCATCACTTCTCCTGCTCATGTTCCTACAGTGACCAGGATGCTTGTCTGTTCCACTGAGATGTTGTGTGTGCATCTTGATGGAGTGAGCAGAATGTGATAGTTGCATCTTAGGTGAGGAGTTCTGTGTTCTGCTGTCCTGGTGTTTTTTGATGTTGCTGAGATGGGTAGTGTCCAGGACATAGATGAGAAAGGGTAATTCACACCTATCTGTTGAGTGTAGGTTCAGATGGGTGTATGTATGATGAAAATGAGCTAAAGTGTGGGTTTAGGAGTAGAGCAACAGCTTAATGTTTATCTGGTTACAGACTAAATATCTTCTGTCAATGTGGTGTTCACTT
Source organism: Panulirus inflatus (assembly GCA_032361765.1). Lineage (NCBI taxonomy): Eukaryota > Metazoa > Arthropoda > Malacostraca > Decapoda > Palinuridae > Panulirus > Panulirus inflatus. The sequence goes on along the minus strand of JAUUDY010623699.1, from coordinate 6,204 downwards.
GGAGTGGCAGAATCTGTGAGTTTAGGCTGCTGACGTGTGAGATGGAGGAAAGCATTTTGTTTGTGTGTGGAGATTAGTAGATAGTTGCAAAGTAGGAGAGGCTTGATACTACTGCACTGAGATGGTACTGTATTCAGTATTCAAATTATGTTTTGTTGCTTAGATGCTGAATGTTTGTGGTTGCAAAGCATCCAGTAATTGTTCTTTGTGTTCTTTAGTGTGATTCGTATTTTTTGCCATGCTTTCTTTTGGAAAGGTGGGTGATCAGGTAGATGAGGCAAAGTTCAGAGTGGAGTGGATAAATTGTTAGCACAAGATACTGAGGGAATTCTTCTTGCACTGAACTGGAGGTTTTAAATGTTCTGGGGGTGTTTGAGGGATAACCTATTAAAGGTAGGTGATGTTTTTCTTATACATCTGTGTACGGCAGCATATTTTAGGACTAATAAAGTATCAAGGAATAGGATAATACATAAATAAATAAATAAATAAAATTGGATGAAATAGGAAGGTAAGAGATGTTACTTACATGATACTGGGTCACAGCTGGCTGTGGGAGGAGTGCAGGCACCTTCCTATCCTCTTCCCATAGTCTCGGCTAATACTGACATTGACCCTGGCTGGGTAAGCGTTGGTGGCTGTTTACAGGCATGTCCAAACAGAAAGCATGATAGTGCAAGTCACAGATGCCACATCACCCAATTTCACCATACCATTCCAATACAAAAGGGCCCAACGTTACATAATGCTGCCCGCCTCCTACTACTGTACGAATGTTAGATAACAGCTAATTCTGGCATTGACAGTGGATAGCTGTTTACAGGAATGGGTAAACAGAGGACATGATAGTAGATGACAGTGATGCCGCATCACCAAAATTCAAAAAACAATTATGACACAAAACAGCCCAATGTTATGTAACATTACCTGCCTTCTACTGTATGAAATTTAGGTAATGTCGCCCACCTTTTAAGAGGTAATACAGGATATTATGTGATTTTGAACATAAACTAAAACCTTGCTTACTAAAGAGAATGCTGAAGCAACGAGGTTTACAGGGGACGAAGTGCTATCAATGGGTTAAACCACGGTATATGCAGCAGTCTTGTGAAATCACGGAAAGGTCCTTAGGGCATGGTTGTGGATAACAGACTCTGGTTTTGGGAAATCAAACATGACAGCTAGAGAATGGATATGAGCAGATGAGTCAAATCTTTAACTGGTAGTGGCACTACCTTGCAAACATGGGAAATGGTGAACATGTATGAAAAGAAAATATTGAAATCCCAACCCATTATAGTACTACAATGAGTCATACATAATCTCTAAATCAACACGCATTTTCAAAATAATGCACTGAAGAACTACAGCAATAATATTCACCACTACAACATATGCAGGACACTAGAGCCACTAGTATAGAATGGATTAAAACCCAACCTGAGACAATAATGACCAGCTCTGCGCACAGCCTAGCAAGAGCAGTGCTCAAAATTCAGACATTTTTCAGAATGCAATACCCTCTCCATTATAAATCGTGATGCACCTGAAAATAATGTTCTTTATGGTAGCAGAGACAACAAGGGAAAGAAAATATTATAAATAAACTTAGAAATAAATTTCCATCAACAGTTCCCAGGATAACCTACATTAAAAACCATCCACAATGTTTCTACACTTCACTATTTCCTCATATTCATCTCTTTCCACAGCAACTAAACACTTGCTCATCATAACCATTCACTCAAAGTACATGGAACACTGTCATCAGCCTTAAAGAATCTTTAATAAAGGCTTCACATTTTTGTTTCAAACCAATCTTCAGGATAACCCAATGACAAGCATTAATCCTTATATTACAAACATTTTAACGATAAGTAATAAACTCTATTCATGATATTTTCAATTCTGAATTTTGAGTACATCTTGTGTGTTCATCATTACATATATGATGACCAAAGTTTGTTATAAATTAAAAGCATGAGTTAGTCTACACTACAATTTCCAAATTTTTTATCATTCAGTGAAAGGTCAATAAATTTTCAGTCTGATCATATTCTCTATGTAATCTGTAAAAATACAACATAACTTTAACCATTTACCTTATATCTCAAAATTCCTAGTTTTTCAATTCTACACTGCAATTTGTCTCTAAATTCAAAATTTTATGGGGCCAAAATAAAATTTAATTACATAGGAAGTTCTTGCATTTTCACGTTCCATTGTATGGATATCAAGATGACAAAGTGTACAAGTTTAATTTGAACACTGCAAAAGCATCTTATGCTGGAATGTAAATTAAGTTCCATAAGGCATCCACCTGAAGAACTGCATGTGCAGCACACATCCTTGGAGATGGTTCCTCTAATGTTAGAACAGTGACACATCTATATATGCCTTACAACAGTAAAGAAGCATAACCATCTTCTTACAAATGGGATTTAGCTAAACGGAGTTACATCTTCATTAGACAGAGACGATAATATTCCCTGTAGAAATTCCATCTGCTGAAACAGATGTTTGGTATGGATGAATCTAAGCTCTTATGAAAAACTTAACATAAAAACAATATAGAAATTTTTATAGATCTGTTCTGAAAATGGGAGTGATTATTTACACATCAAGTTCCACTTGATTCAAAACCTATGTGAATGATGAATGAAGGATGAATGTGTTGTACCTGCTTGATCCATTAATTTTACTAAAACCATTATTTATTAGGAAACTTTGTATTCCTCTGAATATATTCTCCTGTATTTATCTTCACTAACAGGAACAATTTTATGCTCATCACACCATGGCACATAAAAGTCTCTGTACATTTTCTTCAGAGTCATATTTCGATTAATGTACATTTCAATATGTTGTCGAGCAGCCTGAAGAGACTGCTCTGTATATTTGTTTGGGCGGTTGGAATGTTTTCCCCGTTGATCAGGTTTTGGTAATAAATGGCCATCTTTCATTTGCTTCATAAGGTTTCCTATTCTTCCTCTACTGTTCTGAAGACCATGAACACCCATGAACATTTCTTTACACACTTCCACATGTTTACCACGAACTTTACACCAGTAAGTAAATGTGTAGGTCCGTCTATTTGACCCTTTCACGTAATGACGGCTCACTGGTTTAATTGAAATGTTGCCATAAAGATACACATTTTGCTCATCAAAGTTGCCCATATCCCAAAAAGCTGAGAAAATTTCATCAGCTCCATGTTCAATCTTGGACCAACACTTCTTCTTGCAGTTGCATGGAGGACCCATTGCTCTACCACGGATCTCCTTACCCGTAGCACGAGATATATATGGACGGCCCTGATCTCTGAAGTATTTCTGGTGGGTTTTTTTGTGCAAATCATTAGGAACTGGCTCCCTCTCACGCTGAATTCTTGGTACCTGAGAGATAATATAAAAAGTTAATCAAAATAATTTCAAAAAGGCAATATATGCTTCCATTTTTTCTACTTAATATTGCAATGCATGCCTTTTTTCATATTCAAAGTAGTACATAAAGAATATTTCCAGAATATTTTGGTTTCTAACCATTTTCCAACCCAATCATTAACGTAGATCCTTGACAGCATTAGTAGAAATGTTCTCTTACAAAATCTTTACTGGTTTGCCTAAAACATGTACCCAACCTTATTACTGTAGCTCCCATATACAATTACTAAAAATGTTTTCTTACAAAAAACTTTGTTGGTTTGACTAAAACATACCAAACAAGTGCCATTTGCTTGCACAAAGAAGTTCTGATATATGGCAATTCAGTTCTTTGATCTAGTAGCCTGTTTAACTAGACTTAGAAAATTTAGCACCTAATCTTAAAAGAGGAAGCGCTGACAATAAAAGTAGATTTGGTGCACAAGAGATAACCCCATGGTACATTACTTTGTGCTATATCACCTGATCTCATCCATGCAAATACCAGAGGAACACCAGTACCATTAAGCAAAAACCTAAATGAAAATGCCTACCAACAGCTGTGAAAAAAGGCCTGATGCTTCTCCAACTTTCTACAAAATCCTGATAGTGAATGACTCCACCTAAGACTTCCAAATATTATTGTCAATTTTTTTTTTCCTGTTACATATAAATGGGAACAGGAAAAGATAAGATATTTAAAAACCTTCAAGGCTGGTTCGTCACTTGCAAGTGATGCTAAATCATTAAACCACTCTATTAAGCCCAAAAAGCAGATTTATTAGACTAAATAGTTTTGAAAGTATTATGCATGGGTAATATCAGTTCAAGGAAAAAATGCCCATAACAAGAAAACTTTAACATTAGCATTTCCAAATATCTTTGCATAATTTTATCATTTTGACATTAGTAAAATCCACTCATGTGAAGTTACTGTGCTGTACTCACTCACTAAAAAGGTTCAATTTGTTATAATATGTTATCCTGGAGAGCTTCTACTTCAACAAAAAAAATATTCCTACAAAAACAAAACACTTACATAATCATTGAGTTCTTGTTGATGTTGCTGTTGCTGATGATGTTGCTGGTGTTGTTCATGATGGTGTTGTTGATGCTGATGGTGCTGATGGTGCTGCAGCTGTTGGTGTTGTAGCTGTTGCTGATGATGTTGTGCATTGGGATCCAGCCACACAGGACTGCTCTGTGTTCCATCTCCTCTTGGCCCGTACTGTGGGACCTGAACACAATACGGGCCATATGGACCACCTGGTGGGCCTCCATAGTGAGACATTGCACCCATGTGGCCATATCCTAAAATATATTGCTGAGGTAAATCACAAACAGATGAGCCATAATACATATCCACCAGATAGCATAATCAATAAAAGGCATTAGCTTCCCTCTAACATTTTCTTACATGTTTAACTGCTTCACCCATCTTAGCAAAGTAGCACCAGGAAAAAAAATCAAAAAATGGCCTAATTTCAGACATCCACTCTCTACCTGTAATGCATAATGTAATGAACCTAGATCCTAACATCCTGAGCCAAGTGTATCTTGATCACTTCATTTGCCTTTGCTCAGCCCATCAGTTGCACATCACCTGGTTCATGTGCCACATCATTCCAATTCAGCCTATCCCATTTACCCCTCCAAAAGGCTTTACTCTATTCTTCCACCTTCTCAGTCTCCCTCTACCCCTTGTTCCCTCCACTTCCAAGGTGCAAATCCCCTTTGTCTGTCTTTCTTCACTCATCCTCCTCATATGTACAAAACAAATAAACACAAGCTGGTCCACTACCTAAATCTGACTGCGTTACCATATCTACCTCTTTCAATAACATTCCTTACATGATCAACCCGACTCAAAGCACATATCTTCCTTATGCATTTCATTTCCAATATGGCCATCCTCTCCCTGTCTTCAGCATTCAAGGCCCAAGACACGTCTATATTAACTTGTCAGAATCATAATATCTACAATTGAACATTCCTATCTTTACCACGGCTGACAGTCACCTGACTGTCATCCACAAGGTGAATGCAGGTGTGGCAGCCAGCGAGTAAATCTTTACAAACATTTCTATTGTTATACTGTTTTAGGTCATTTCTCTTTCTTTTTGAACACTTTTTTGTAAATGATTTTTTAACATCTTTTTCATGTTTCTTTTTTTTTGGTTGGTAATTTCTTTTCCATACCTTTATTGCTCAATGTGGTGCTGTTTTAAGTGTGTTGGTGTTGCTGTCTGGAGTTTTGGGCACTGTAACTGTTGTAAGAATTGTAAGAATAAGTATGAAAATCACATCATCAGAAGATGTAGAGGCTACAAAGAGAAAAAAACAGTCTTAAACTGATAACATGCTTTTCAATGGAGATTATTTTCATCTTGGAGTAATAACATATAATGGCCTAACCTTTGATGAAAACAACAAAACAATGATGGCAGCTGGATCCTGAAGACTTTCAAGACAAGGGAAAAAAAATCAATTATTACATCATTCAAAGCATTAATCCTTCATGAACTGAACAGTGTTGTGTTCTAACATCGCTCTACATGGCAAGTGAAATCGCAGAATTAGAAACTATTCAGAAATCTTTTAAAAGCCCATATCAATGTGTTAAAGTAATCAACTTACTGGGAAATGCTGAAATACCTGAGGTTTTACTGTCTAAAGCCCAGGTAGGAGAGGTATATCATATCATCATCTACATCTGGAAAATCCTTGAAGGTATGGTTCCCAACTTACATTCAGAAATAACATCATACTAGCATGACAGGCA
>JAUUDY010623590.1:12600-26321 GCA_032361765.1 Panulirus inflatus | reverse complement strand
ACACACCATTCTTCCCTCTTTCTTAACCTTCCTTCAATATATGAGGCTAGAGGTACCCATGTTCACACTCCTTCACTGTCAATTTCACAGAACCTTTCACCACAATACCCTAGCTCCTGGTTACTGAATTCCATTTCCCAGTCTATGCTACTACAGAATTGTTAATTTGTGTAGTTTCTACGATTATATCCTAAGTTATGTATGATCTCTGTCCTTGTAACATCCTCGTTTACCACATAATTTAACATCATTACAAGCATTAAATGGTCGCATTTTCCAAATAGTGTATCGTTATGTGATCTTTTCAATAACCATGCAAGACTGTGAAGACAGATCTATAATTGAGTGAATCAATCCCTCTCATCCAAGAAAATTCACCAACGCGCTGTTTGTGCTGTATCCATACTTCTTGGAGAAACAGCATGCGCCATACAGAACTATTTCATTATCATCAATTATACGCCATTAGACAAGAACAGGAACTAGAGTGTGGCGGGGCAAGATATCGAGGTCACTAGCACAAGTGCCAGTGACGTCCCTACACTCACTCTCGGGTAATGCCAATCAATACTGACAGAGGCGTCGCCTTTATCATAGTGTGCCAAACATACCCTGACATGATGTCTGATACCAATAAGTCACAAAGTAATCCGCTGATGATATCAAAACTGTTCCCTCGTGATACAAGAAGGTATCACCTGGTACGTACGTATCAAACATCGACAAAGTCTGGTTGGTGGTGTGGTGCGGGGGAGGGAGCAACCCACCAAAACTGGAGTATATCGTCTGAATTGCCCTGAGTCAGCCGCAGAAGTAAACACCAACCAGTAATATTAGCAGTGTTTTATGTGTGCCGTGTGTTACAGGTGCTGGCTAAACTTCCTAAGCACAGCAGTAAGAACCACGGGTATGTCAACGACATGAGCACCAGCTACGCTCGTCAAAAGCTACACTAGTCAATGGCTATGATAGGCTACCATACCTAAGGATCGCGCGTTTGTCCTTAAGGGTGGTGTCATTGTGACCAAGGCATTACCAACCATCTATTGTTGATATGTATGAACATATCTATACTGCTCCAGGGATGACAATACTACACCGACAGACTACTTCGTTATTATCACACATGAAATGAAAACCATGGGAAACGAACAGTTCCTGATAGAAAAGTTATTACTTGTATATAACTTTTGCTTGATAACCAAACTCGAATGTTACACATACTAACTGCTAACAAAGTGGCATTTCAGTGGTTAGTGGTCACATTTCATTGGTTGGCGACTGTTTCAGCGATAAATGGTTATATTTCACCGGTTAGTTGTCATGTTTCAGCGGCTAATGGCCATGTTTCAGCTGTTACTGGTTATGTTTCAGCGATTACCATGTTTCAGCTTTAAGTTGTTAAAGGTTATGTTTCAGCGGTTAGTGATTATGTTTGCGGTGAGTGGTCACGTTTCAGCAGTTATTAGTCATGTTTCAGCAATTAATGGCTATTTTTCAGCAGTTAATGGTTGTTTCGGAGGTTTCCAATAAATATGACTATCCTATCCATTTCTTTACATTTCTGCAGTTGTAGAAACTGATTATGTAGTGAAATACGAAAGGTTAATTTACCATATGTTCTTAATCAAAGTTAACACGTCTTCCTAACTGCAGCAACGCAGGCTGACGGTCATCTTATCACAATACTTTTATCACGAATTAACCATAAGAAAAATTTCTGGTGATAATACACACACACACACACACACACACACACACACACACACACACACACCATACTTGATCGCCGTTTCCCGCGCTAGAAAGGTAGCACCAAGAACAAACGAAGAAAGGCCCTATCCGCTCATGTCCATATTTCATCCGTCATGTTCAGTGCACTGAAACCACACTTCCTCATCTACAACCAGGCCCCACACGCCTTTTCAAGGTCTACCCCGACCGTTTCACATGCCCTGGTTTAGTCCAAAATCAGCACGTTGACCCCAGAATACCACATCGTTCCCATTCACCCGTTTCCATGCACGCCTTTCACCCTCCTGCGTGGTCAGGCCCCAATCGTTAAAACTTTTTTTTTTTCACTCCATTCTTCCATCTCCAATTTGGTCACCCTGTCCTATTTCAGCACACCCTTTTCTGCTCTCTCAAACACATTATTCGTATTATCACAGATCTCTCTTACCCTTTCATTACTTATCAAACCACCTCATACCACATAATGGCCTCAAACATTTCATTTCCAACATATCCACCCTTCTCACACAGCCTTATCTATAGCCCATGCTTCGCATCCATATAACATTGTTGTAACTACAGTTCCTTCAAACATATCCATTTTTGCCCTCCTAGGTAACGTTCTCTTTAAACATTCTTCAGCGTTCCTAGAACCTTCGTCCCTTCACTTCCCTATTATCCACTTCCACTTCCTTGGTTCCATTTGCTGCCATGTCCACTCCCAGGTGTCTAAAACACTTCACTTCCAACAATATTTTTTCCATTTAAACTCACACCCCAGCTAACCTGTCCCTTAATCCTGCTAAACCTAATAACCTTGCTTTTATTCATATCTACTTTCAACTTTCTCTTTTCACACATTCTTCTAAACTGAGTCACCAACTTATACAGTTTCTCCCTCGCATTCGTTAGCAGTGCTGTATCATCAGCTAACAAATGACTCAATTTCCAGGCTTATCCCGAACAGACTGCATACTCTCCCCCTTCTCCAAGACAAGCGCATTTACCTCCCTCACCACCCCATCCATAAAGTATTCAAACAACCATGATGACATCACACACCCCTCCCACACACCAACCTTTACTTGGAACCATTCATTCTCCTCTCTTCCTACCTGTACACATGGCTTACACCCTTGACAAAAACTTCTCTGCTCCGAGCATCTTACCTTGTACACCTTATGAATATCCTTAATACCTTCCGCAAAGTATCTCTATCAACCCTATCATATGCTTTCTCCACAAATGTCACATGCAAATTCATCTGTTTCTCTCAGTTTCTCAGACATTCTTTAATGCAAACACCTGATCCACACATCTTCCACCACACTGTTCCTCTCCAGTCTGATTCTCTGAACACACCTTCAACCACTCAATCAATACCCTCCCATACAACTTACCAATATACTCAATAAGTTTATACCTCTGTAGTTTGAACACTCATCTTTATCCCCCTCTCCTTTATACAGTGGCACTATACATGCATTTCGCAAATCCCCCGGCATCTCACCATGATCCATACATACAGTGAGAATCCTTGCCAACCAATCAACAACACAGTCACCCGCTTTCTTTATAAATTCAACAGCAATGCCATCCACTCCAGCAGCATTTCATCTTACGGAAGGCTTTCACCACCTCTCGTCACTTCGCCAAACCACTTTCCACGACTCTCATACCACTTCGACCCAAACTCCCTACATCTACAACCCAGTCATTAAACTTCCTCAAACACTCATTGCATCTCCTACTCACTTCCTCGTCACCTGTTATCATTTCCCCTTTTGCCCCCTTAACCGATGTTCCCATTTGCTCCCTTGTTTTTCGTACATCATTTACCTCCTCCTAAAACATATGTTCACCCTGAAGTTTAATGATACTCGCTCATACCAACTTTCACTTGCCATCTTTTTCAATCCTTGTACCTTCTTTTTGACCTCCTGCCCCTTTCTCTTATACATCCCCAATCATTTACCCTCCTCCCTTGTAAGGACCACCCAAACACCTCTCTTATCTCTTTCACTGGCAACTTTACTTCATCCCGCCACTCACTACCCGTTCTAATCTGCCCACCTTCCACCCTTCTCATGCTGCATGCATCTCTTGCACATGCCAGCAGTGATTCTTTAAATATCTCCCATTCCTCACTCACTCCCCTTGTTTCATTTACTCTCACCTTTTGCCATCCTACACTCAATCTCTCCAGATGTTTCTTCACACAAGTCTCTTTTCCAAGCTCATTTACTCTCACCACTCTTCACCTACATTGTTTCTTCTTTTTCGAAAACCTCTACGAAACTTCATCCTCGCTTCCATAAGATAATGATCAGAACTCTCATCAGCCACCCCTCTCAGCACATTTACATCTAAAAGTCTCTCACGTACAGCACTCCTATCAATCAATATGTAGTCCAATAATGCCCGCTGGCCACCTTCGCATTTAAATCATCCATCACTAATCCCCGATCTCTCACACCAAAACTGCTGACGCACTCGGCTGCTTCCAAAACCCTTGCCTCTCGATCTTTCTTCTCATGGCCAGGTGCATGAGGACTAATAATCACACAAATCTCGCCATCCACTTTTAATTTTAACCATTTCAAACTGGAATTTGCTTCCTTACACTCTGTCAAACATTTCCACAACTCGTGCTTCAGGAGTAGTGCTACTCCTTCTATTTCCTAACCATTCTTCCCCTTTGTTTCACTCAGAGCCAGTACGTCCAGGTTCCTTTCCTCAAACATACTACCTCCCTACTCATCTTGGTTACATCCACACACTTTAGACAACACAATCTGAGCCTTCGAGGAGGATGAGCACTCCCTGCCTGACTCCTTCTTTAAAGAACTGAAATACAAGAACTGGAGTTTCCAGCCTTTCGCTCCCGTGCCCTTTAGTCGCTTTCTACGAGACGCCGAGATTACGGAGGTAGAATTCTTTCTCCCCTACCCCCGTATTCCCTGCGTTTCGTAGAAGGCGACTAAAAGGGGAGGGAGCGGGGGGCTGGAAATCCCCCCTCTCGTTTTTAATTTTCCAAAAGAAGGAACAGAGAAGGAGGCCAAGTGAAGATTTCCCTCAAAGGCTCAGTCCTCTGATCTTAACGCTACCTCGGTAACATGGGAGATGGCGAATAGTATAAAAAACATATATATATATATATATATATATATTATTATACATAATCGCTGTTTTCCGCATTAGTGAGGTAGCGCCAGGAAACAATTCAATAAGCTTGATATTACAATCATCAAGAACACAACTTTCTAAATGAAATGATACACAAGTCAACTGCATGAGGCATTGTTTACATCTGCTAAGTGCTCTTTAAATCATGCTGCTCTCTGCCAGGTATATGAAGTAACCCAGGAGTATTTCCAATTATCTATAGTGGTGGCATAAGACACCTATTGCCTCCTATCATAACAAATACATTTGTGTTCTTCATTTACCTTTCAGCCATAGCATGACAAGGATGTTACAGTAGACTACCAAATGTGGATAACATCCAGTGGTATTTGCTCTCTACTGATGATAAAAAGAAGCAAGCACAGACAAGGCAGTGACAAGTAAAACATGTGTAACCCTGGATATGTCACATCAGAGATATGGTATCTCAGTAATATGCTTCTACCATAAATTCTTATTCCTCCAGGGTAAAGTTAAGGCCTATTTCACTTGTTTTTGTTTTTCTTGTTTTTCTTATTCTTACATAGTCTTTAATTTCATACAATATGTTGTGTTTCCCTTTACCGCCACAGACAGCAAACTCCAGGTGGAGTTTTATGTAGAATACTTGTTTCAGGGCACAAATTCTTGAACAAGTTTTTATTATTCCCAGCACCTTATCAGCCATTTTGATTATTTCAGCAAAACGGTGGGAAACAAATTACTTTATACTGTAATGCCCAGATCCTTCTCTTAATCTCCTGAAAGTAGGTCTCTCCCATTCATAATTTACACTGTACTTAACAGTAAATCCAATCTGACTGGAGATATCATTTCCTTTAAGACCTCCCTCTCCTTGCCCAACCTTTAATCCCAAAGATAAAGTTTGTTTACTGCACTGTAGAATATATTAAATAAAGACAAATATTCCTTTTAATGCAATAGATATCTTACTGGCAAGATAGCCATGTGGTCTGTTTTCTGTGTACATGTCTGCAGTAATCATACTATCTGTGTACATGTATGCAGTAATCAAACAATATAATTTCACAATGTCCTCAAAGAATTACTAATGGTACATCTTCTCACCTGCTCCTTGGACAGTACAAAAGTACAGAAGCAGGATGCATAACATGATTTATGTCACTATCACCCGCATCTGAAATAGGCAAAAACATACAATTACATTCATCTTAGAAAAAAAAATCTAATACTCAACCTTAAAGCAACTCCAAACAAATATAACATATCCACACAGTCATAAATGTGACAAGCATTAAAAACCTACCCTCCAAACACTCCCCAGATATGTGTAAGTTACACGTATTTTCTATCTGTTCTGGAAATCATCTTTTTCTCCATCGTATTGCAAGACTCTTTTCATCCAAGATGCAACTTTTGTTATAAAATCTTCCTACAAAAATGGTGATCAGGTCAAGTCACTACGGATAATTGCCTGAAATTGAGTGATTCAAAACCATGAAAACACAAGAGTATAGGCAAACTATGGGACATATTCTGTCTGTGGATTTATAGTCTTCCTACATAAGAAAAAATACTGGTCATAAAGAGTCCTTCAAATTGATACTAATATTCTGAAGTTCAAAGAAAGGAAGTTCAATTTTTCATGCAGAACAGCTTCTGTATCAGATTAGGGTCAAATGGGGAGGGGGGGGTGGACTAGGTTAGGTGTCAATACGACTGGTTGTTGCATTACGACAGACTTGAGTAGATCAGGTTTGGTTAGGTTAATTTGGTTAAATTATATAAGGATAAACAATCAATAATTATTCTTCAGCAATAAACCCACAAATAAAAAAAACACAAGATGAGCTTTCCAATCAGTGGCATTCATAAACACTCTATCAACATGTACTTTTGACATCTATTTTTGGAAGTAACTGCAAACCTAAGTCCTTATCATTATCCTTGGATCAAGGAACATTAACTTCAATTCTAACCACTTCCCTGTGGAGTGAACATATAAAACATTTTTCTTCTCATTTACATTCGTTTTAACCACAATAAAACCTGACATTCCTTGCAAAATTAAATCAGAATAAACAATTTTAAAAAGGTGATGGGAATGCACTGAAACTACCAATTTTATAACATGTAATGAATGATTTCTCTCGACCAAACTTACCATGACAAACAATCTCCTAATATTAGCTGCAAAAATACTACCATCATTAACTCTAGACATAACCACAAATATGTAAAAGGTAATCATTTGTGGTAAAAACTATAAACAGGCAGCAATTATCATCCCTTAAAAATCTCCAGTGTCATTACACTCCTACAAACCATTACTTGAGTGAATAACTAAATTAATAACTAGATTAAAGGTCTTTCCTTTGTATGATAATACCCAACACTCAAGTTCATACACGCAGCAATGTATCCTTTTAGTCATAATTGCAAAAAATAACAAAATATTGACTTAAATACCTTGTGTGTTACGCTAGTATGCTACTGTTTATTTGCATTTGTATTAATACCAGCTAATGAACTCTAGTCTCCCAAGCAATTAACTACCGGTACACTTCCCACAGTCGACATTCTACTTAACTATAGGTATCATACCTTCAGAAGTTCATGCTCCAATTATTTACTATGAAGGTTCACACAGCGCTGAGGAACTAACCTTTATTTATCAAAACATGGCACAGCGTCCCTCCATCAGTGCCAATTGTCAACAACTATCGGGTCCGGGACTCACTCGGGAGGGCGGGGCGGGTGCTGCCCTCTCCCGCCACTCTTATACACTACTTCACTCACAGAAAACGAATGCCTGGTTTTGTAGGGAACACAACTTTGTATCATATTTGCACAATCCCTTTACCTTCCTTCCCCACATGTCCCTTTTGATGGGACTCCCTCAACGCTCAGGAAGCTAGACACATCCACAGGGTGGGGCTACAGGTTGAGAATTTTGATGGTGTGTGTTTGATATGATGATGTGTGTGTGTGTGTGTGTGTGTGTGTGTGTGGGGAAACAATGTTATCTTTAACTTAACAAATGAAGTAAAGGTACATATACAATTCATGATTTAAGTGGATAAATTACGTTGTAAGACAGAGACCTTAGTTTCTGTAATGCTTCATGAGTAGGCTATCAACATTCAAAGGAAGATACTTTATGCAACATGAAATGGTAATTCTTATATAAATGTTGCAAAGACAACCCATCCAAAGTCTCATTCTTACCAAGGATATTTAATAGCATTGAATATCCTTAAGTTTTTAATCACTTTCAGTCATGAAATGATGCAGTCTCTTCAAAACTTTCAAAGTTCAGCTGTCAATCCTGTAGGAGGTTACTCTAATAATTTGTTACCATATATAATGCTAAAATCTTCTCTGCATGCTTTCTTGATGTTTTTATCATGGCCCACAGTGATACCCATGGTAAAACTGAAAATAGCTGCTTGTGTTAGCTTTGTTCATACCAGTAAAGATGATATGGTAATTATATACTTCCTTATGCCACTTTATTCATGAATTTATGGAATTATTGCTCATGATCATTATTTCTCTTTCAGTATATGGTTTGACAAACTATTCCCCATATTCATTTGCACTAGAAACCCCATTTTCCCCAACTCTTCTCTCAATTGCTCCAAGACCCTTACATTCTGATACCTAGACACTCTGATTTGATATTTTACATCAAAACTGTCAAAGCATTCCCTCAGGTCCTCCCATAATGAATTTTTCTTCTTGACTTCTTTCTTTCTAGTGCTTAAACACTAACAATCACTTTCACAATATATTTCATTCCAGCCCACATCAAACCATGATATAATTCCTCGCATAGTCCTCATTCTACATCAGAAGTGCCACCCTATCCTAGACTACTGGCCTCTTACTAACACTGGATATTATTCACTGAACATTTCTGCACCACTCCACCTCATTAGTTTCTGTCAGAGATAGAATATCAGGTTTTCCTCATCAAGCATTGCAGCCATCTCCATTCTTGTCATTTTGGTTACAACCATGCTCATTCACAGCCCTCACCCTGACCCCCTGAGGAAAGATCCTGGCTTGGCTCCTTCCTGAACTCCTACTTTTAAAAGTAACAATATAGAAGAGGATGCTTTTCGATTTCCCCCCCACCCTCCTGCCCTTCACAGTCACCTTCTACAACATGCAGGTGACAAGTGAGTAGCATTCTCTCCCCCCTATTTCTAGGGTAAGTGTGATGTGTAAAATGGATATAATTGACACAAAAAATTAATATAATAGGGAGCAATTTAATCAGTTTGATTCAGTTAATGTTATGTAAGTTACATTCCATAGATTATTGGTTCTATCTGTATTTAAACTAGACTTTCTGAGTTTATAATACATAAATCTATAGTTCGATGCAAAAATGTTTTCAATGGAATCAGCAGCACAGCCAGAGTTTTTCTGTATAGGGGAAGGTCCAAGACAAAACTTGCAAACAAGTCAATTATTACAATTTTCCATATTTCTTCCAAGTTTTAGATAAGGAGAAAAACCTTTTACATGAATGAATACTTTCAGTTAGGGAGATTCCAAGCCATTCTATGGTTAAATATGATCCCCAGTTATTCTTGGATTCACCACAGGACCTCTTTCTTTATAATCAGTATCCAAAACTGAATAAGTTTGTTCATGCATTACCCTGCCTCCAGTGCAGGAAAAAAGTGAACATTGTAAAAAGACTTGAAAACTTCCCTAAGTAATACTACACTCAACACTTTCTTGCATTTTGTGGTATTCATCAAATAACGTTTAACATTTATAAGATGTACTGAACAAGATATAGGAAGCTAGAATAATTTCAAAACCCCTACCTGCATGTTATATGTAAGTTATTCAACACTCACCAAACATCATTCCAATTTCATAATCCTTTATCTAATTATGGTTGGAAAAGTTTTGATACTAAACTTGTGTTTGAGATCCTTCACTTAATGAAAAATTCTCACTATATCAACGATGAATATATAATTTCAAATAATCATATACTAACAAAACAGTAAGGGAATCATTATCAACACCAATTTGTAAATGATAATCCACACTGCATTCATCAGGAATATAGTTCTTCACTGAAAATATATATAATTTCACCCTGTAGCAGTGACAACTAAATGAAAACCTCACCCACTCTGTTAAGAGTGAATACGGTTAGTACCTGAACCTGAAATATTTGTTCACCAAACATTCTTCACCACCATCTCTACACAGTAGGATGGTTTTCTAAGGTTATGGGCCTATTGGATTCTAAACAGCAATATCCCCAAAATACTAGATGCTTCTCTATTGACTCATAAGACTGGTGCATACACAGACACTGCCAGTATGTAATAGGCACTTTGTTTCTAACCTTGTCATTATGTCATTACACATGTTTGGTCAAGATAAGGAGCTTAATGTCTGTGTTAACTAATTAAATCCATTAGTTACTGAGGCAAGAAGAATCATCTGTAAATCTTCTTAATGCATAGTGGGGAGGTGAACCACCAACAACTAACAATACAAAAGTTCATGTTCACCAATCTACATATTAGTAAGGCCAGGAACAACAGGAACCCATCTTGACACAAACAGAGGAAGCTGGTCGTGCTCTCAATGACAGCCATAGCTGCTGATTTGGGACATACATTTCTGCTGGGATGTCATCATTATCTGGACTTAGTTTGACTTCTTTATCATGTTTCCGTCCTGAAAAAGAAAAGTGTGGTATGTATCTGGTTGCTAATTTCAATAAAAATGGTTTCAAGTCAAAAAAAATATTTTCTGAGCCTTAACAGGCTATCAACCACACCCTAATAATCCTGATCCCTCTCAAAGACCCTTCTGGACAATACATTACATGGAATATCTTTTGCATATTCAAAGCATTACTAACAATTGTGTAAGTTTAATTTCCCATATTCTAAGCTGCATTCAATGTTGGTTAGCTGAAGAAGAATCTTCCCCGTACATTTCTATAACACTTTATGTCACATATTCTTGATCCTCATCTACGTGTTGAATCTAATAACAAAACTAATCATATCTATAATATACAGTGCTCAATTTTCTCTGATTTAGGAGCTTTTGATACATTAATTGTTAATACTGATAAGGGAGGCAATGAAAAGCATATAGAAGGAATAATCTTAAAGAAGTTATGAGACTAAAGTGGGAAAGGTCAACAAATTTAAAGATGAAGTAACACCTGTTTTACTGAGATGCTGAAGTTTGGTAAATGATTAAGATCTATGGTTAAAACAAAATACTGAATGGTTTTTACTGAAACTCTGTTGTTAACAAATTGGACATAAAAATTCACATAAAGTACATATAAAATATGATGTGCAATTCTATCACCCAAACTTGGAATATTTTCCAAAACCAACATCCTAGCACACCAAATGGTCAAGGTTTGATTAGTATGACTGTATTCTGACCTAGGTTCATCTTCATTTATCAACCACAGTTCAGATGGTAGTAGTTAAAGTGTACGTAAAGAAAGAAGATTAATGTTCTCACCTGCACTGATAGGACCCATGGGTGCCACTTGGTTTTGTGAGGTATACCCTACAACTAAAGGAGGTTGTCTCATGAGTAACCTTGCCACACCCTCACATTCTCGTAACACATCCACTGCTAAGACCTGAGTACGAGCTTCTGGTGCCAGACCTGGGTATTTCTGCAACCATTCTGCTAGTGCATGAAAATCTGAAAAAGAACAGAGAGCAAGACAACCACATCTTGAGATCAGAGAGACCAGGATTATGACACACTAGGACAATACAACTGAAAGTGGTAAACATGAATGCAGTGGCAGAGAACTAAAGTTCAGAGACTGCACAGACAAAATCAAATCAGATATTGCTAGGGTGTCAAGACAAAACTTAATAAAAAGATGAAAACACATCTGACTTTTCATGAATTATAAATCCTAACAAGAAAAGAAAAAGAACAGAAAGGATGATGGGGTTTAGCTCTTGTAATAAGGGATGACTTGATGGCTCAGGGACTAGTAGCAGATAATAATCCAGTAAGAAGTATGTGATGGGAAAAGAGACTGTATCAAAACAATGCACTATGGTTTTGATAGTAAAGACTCCATTAAAAAGTATTCAACTACATCCATTATAAAAGCTCTTCATAGCATTCAAATGTCTCCCGTGAACACATGTAAAGTAAAACAACTTTCCTAAGTGCCTTCCTATTCACTTTATCACAGGCCTTTTCTAAATCCATAAATGCTGCACACACCTTCTATCTATGTAAGATTTACCACACTATCTTTCCATGTGCAAACATCTGATCTACACACTCTTCCCTGCCTAACCCTCAGCGTTCCTCCACAGGAAGGGATCCTTCTAAAATGACCAATCAATATCCCACTAGACACCTTGTAATCGGCACTGCGAGACATTTCTCTATACAGTAATACTTATACTTTCTTTTACTCCCCTTTCTTTTATACAATGTGGCAACTATGGCCTTTGTCCAGTCATCATGCAATTGACAACTTTTTTCATGCTTCCAAATACACTTTCCAGATCCACTCCACAGCAGTTTCACCATCTCACCCATCATACCATCTCTACCCTAAGATATTCCACTCATTTAATGCTTTATTGTTCTTCTTGCCTACACCTTTGTAAAATCATTCTTACCAAGATAGCTATTAATCTTTCTCCTTACCTCTAATCTTAAAGCACCAAAAGACATACATGTCTGTCTAAATATCATTTTCAGTCACCTCAGGATTATTCAATGGCACTGCAGCAGAGAATCTATTGCAATACTATTTATGACATGTTGTGAACTGCTTTCATGGAATACAGCATGAGACTAATGATAAATAGTTACTTTCTAATAAAACCAAATGATATTCAAAAACGTATGTGGATTGGGATGGTGAGTAAACACAGGTGAGGTTTTGAGTTTTACTGTTCTAATATTTTGGCTTATACATAAACTTTTTTCAGAGAAACTGTTTCTCTTTTAGTGTAAACCAAAGTGTTAGAGGACTAAAACTCAAATGCTCTTACCTATGTTTAAAATATTCACATACCTTTCAACAACTGTTGTGCACCCCAAAGGGAAAACTTTATCTTCTGAATTCTAATGTGTTCCAACCATGCATAACAAACAACTTTTAATATGGTAGCTCCTGCACGTCGCTGCAACACCACACCGAGTTTTGAAACAGCATCCAGTACTGGTTCTAATACTGCAGCTGTGGAAGATGCTTATCATAAGGGGAAAGCATATTAAATCATAGAGGTGCTTGTTAATCAAAATGTGTGAGGAAACTCCAACAAAGGCATTTTACTTTGAATACATAAAAAGGTGAACATGATACAAAAGCTGAAAAAATTTGTTGCTGTGAAACTAACCTTTTAAAATTTTTCAGTTGCAGTGTGGCCAGTTGCAAATGGAGTATGGTTATGCTTACACATACAAAGGAGGCAGAGGAATCTAGTGTACAGAGTAGAAGAGTTGTTGGGTCCCTTAATGAAATAATGAAGGGAAGAGGTGTAAGTATGGAAGTGCAGAAAGGACTAAGGGACAGCATAATCCCCCTGAACCTGACCTATGCAGCCAAAACACGGACATGGGATGAGTCAAAGAGGTCAAGAATCCAGGCTGTGGAAATGAGTTATTTGAGGGGAACATAAGGTAAGACTAGATGAAAATGAAGAAAGTAATTAAGAGGTGTAAGAGAGATTAAGTATGGCAGGGAATGCATAAGGAGTGTGTTGTGGACTGGTATAGTGGGTGAAACATAATACTTTGTGGAACTATTCCGATGAGCGCCAAAGAACCACCCTCCAAACCCA